>JARYGA010011663.1:0-69569 GCA_030545235.1 Helianthus tuberosus | reverse complement strand
CAAACCCTAGTTTCTCATACAATGTGCCCTGATCTAACAATTCTAATACAAGACTCGATACAAGACGAAGTCGATAGACGTAATACACCAACAGACTCCCCCTCGGATATTGACGAAGTCTTCGGTGTCGAGTCTTCACAATCTTCAGTCTTTATCAATCTTCGGGCTTCTTTCAAAATGTCTAACAATTGTAAGCATCCATCAAATCTCTATCTCTTCTTCTCTCTCATCCTGGCGCTCAATCATTCAAACTCCCCCTCGAATGATGATTTAACAATCTCTTGCAATTTCCAGGATCATCTGGCTCATATTCTGCTCACATGTTTACAGGTTCAGGAATCGCAACCTGGCTCTCTCATAACCATAACCTGCACAAACTCTACCTCACAATAAATTTCACAAATTTATAATTTGACAAATTTAAACTTTGTTAACCACTTGTAAAAACTAACTCAAATCAATATTCAAACTGATTTAACATTTTAACATCTCTAATGACCACTTGTAAAAATATCATTATAAATTCTTTTCAAACATTTCCCAACCCAACATTGTTCATCATGTTTAGCACTTGGAATTTTGAAAATCAGCTTTTCAAACATCAGTTGTCGAAAATCTTTTTGTATTTTCAAAAATTTATGCAAAAATACACTGAAAATATTTTTGGAATTTTGTTTTTAACTGAAATGCAGTAAAGAAATATTTGCAAACAATCTTTTTGTGAGTTTGTGTAAGAGGATCATATCAGTTTTTGAGACCAATCACTAGCACCGTTAAGCTTTAAACATTTTCAGCTCTAAACGATTCACGTTGATTGACGATATTGTTGTCCACTTAAGCTCAATCTAAAAACTTTCGAAATTCTTACCGATACATTAAGGTATATTAATTTGCACTAAGTTCTTATGGACCCCACAATCTCAGCATATCCCCTCATCATGCAATACACAAACTCAAGTAATGCCTTTAAACTTTCATCAACTGTGATATGTGTGAAAATAAAGCAGAATGTTTAAACATTAACAATCAGGTCGATACTTCTGTATACGCAGAGAAAGTCCAATGTTTAAACAAAATAAGAAAATAAAAATCAAGTTGAAGTTGTTTAGGCTTTAACCACCAGGTCGATACTTCCGTATACGCAGAGGTGATCCAAAGCTTAAACGAAACACCAAAAAAAATAACGCAGAATGTTTAGGCAATAACATCCAGGTCGATACTCACGTATACGCAGAGGATGTCCAATGCTTAAACAAAATAAAGAAATAAAACAAGTTTAGATCTTTGCAAAAATAAAAAGCACAATCACAGTGACTTTTTAGTAAAGTTGTGAAAGTTCACAGACTTAACCAGTTTTATGTCTTTTGACAATCAGCGATTACCGAGCAGGCACACAATCAAGAAGGACAAAACTAAGTACTATGCTTTTGACCATGTTTCCCACTAAAACTAGGCTTTTTCATTTTAGGTTTGTATCGTTATCGTAAATCTACTAGTCTAGCTGAGCCTATCGTCACATCTTTAGTGAGACCATTTATCACATTTTGACTTTACATTTCTTTAGCATGCTGTGACAGTCCACTGATGTACTATCATTTCCTCTTTTGCACAACAAAACTCGTTTTTGATTTTATCATGTTTTTTAATTTTTCAAATTCCCTAAAATTCAAAATCATTTAAAATTTGAAAACAAACTATACAAGTAAAGTGACAACTGATATCAAATCACTTCAATTCACCATCCACTTGGCAAAAACAATCAGAACTCCCCCTTACAACAAACTATTTTCCCATTATGATTTCAAAACACTTAAGTTTGTTTTAATCAAATGGTTTTTCCAGAAAATAAGTTTTGTTGATTTTATCAATTGTAGGTTAGGGGTTCATTTCATCACATCGTTCTTTTTTTCAAAATACCACTTGTAGAAAATCAAGTACAATTTAATGTCCCTGATTTACCACTTTGAAAGTGAAAACCTTCTTCAACATCTTGTAGGTTTTCATCATTAACACCACTTGTAAATTTATAACAAAATAAAGATACCACCTGTAGATTTACCAATCAAACATTTTCAAGAATGATGCCGATTCCTGCTCCACGATTACCAACCTGGGAGCTCCGGCAAGTCAGGTTTTTAGTTAGGAAGTACTTCCCCCAAGCCTGACCAGCCTTGGGAGATTCCGGTACACATCTATCCCACCAACATTTTGATTTGTAAAATTCTTTTGCACCCTTAACCTTTCCATCAACCATCTTTCCAAAAATATGTTTGACTTTCCCATTGAAAGCCTTTTCAGCATCAAATTCTTCTTTACCAGAGAAGAATTGACCTGAAATCTCAAATCTACCTTTTGATTTCAAGTTTTCTTTTGACAGCTTTGGAAAATTTTCCTCGTTCAACTCTGGAACGGAATTCTCAACCTTTTTCACAACAGATGACTCCTCTGATTTTATGGAATCAGATTCATTGTCAGAACTACTTTCTGATTTAACAACCCATCTCTGTTTGTTCAAATCGACTTTTCTTTTGTAAAAACGTTTTGAAACATCACCAGTTTCGAAAGTCGAATGCTCAAACACTTTAGATTTCTCAGTTGATTGTTTCTTTTTATCAACACATTTCTTATTTGTTTCAAAATTAGAAGAAACTCCATGTTTTGTGTTGTTGAACTGTTGGCAATTCCAAGCAATATGTCCAACTTTTTGACACTTAAAACAAGTTCTTCTGTCAACTCTCGGAGCAAATTTCTTCACATTCTTCTTTATTTCAGCAAGAAACTCTTGATTTGACTGTTTCCAGAATGGTTTCTTCTGCTCTTCTTCAGAACTTCCTCCTGCAACAAATTTTGTTTTTTATTTATAATTTTTCTCATTTTTATAATTTTCTGAAGAACTAAAACCAAGACCTTTCTTTTTGAAATTACTGTTATGGTTTGGTTTCTTTCGATAACCTAAACCAGAACTGTAACCCTTTTTTCTTGTTCAATCTCTGTTGAACTCTTGAAGTGTACTTTTTAGATTTTTCATGAAGATTTAAATCTTTTATTTCAGAAATATTAATTTCTGTTAATTTGAAAACCTGTTTGATCTGTTCAGTTTTGACACTTCTTATTGGAAATTCCTCATCAGAATATAATTTGTCTGAATCATTCAAAGTATATGCTACTTTGATTGGTCCATCATTCAAATTAGATTTTGATAACAGGAATTCTTTATTGTAAACCCTTTTAACCAGTGAACTCGGACTCTTTTCTGACGAACTCGGATTTTCAGATTTAGACTCCGACTTTGACTCTTCATCCATATCCAACACCTGATCGACCACTTTCTTTAACAACTCAGACTCATGATCAGTGTCAGACGCTGTGAATGTGACATCAATATTGTCTGGTAATTCATCAATGATTTCAGACTTTAACTTGATGTTGAGAGCCTTATTTACACGTTCTTCATTTGGCTTTCTGGGAGAATAACTTTCATGAATCGAGGGCGGACATCTGTTATACTTGACACTTTGTTTCTTACCAGTATCAGTATCTTCAGTCTTTTCCTCCTTGAATGCTTCAAGACCTGCAACAGTAGGATAAACACGATCAATCAAATAATCACATGTTGTATAACTCAACAACAAACGTTTAAGCCTTTCACTCTCAATCTTTTCAAGCTCTAAATCCTGCTTCAGCTTAGCACAATCTTCAATATATTCATTGATGATCTTCTGTTTCATCATTAATGTTGAGCTCATTTTTGACATAGCAGCATCAATTTCTGAGTTTGTCTTTTTCAAACCATTTACTGTGTTGTTCAGGACATCATATGATTCCTTCACATACTTCACATCAGACAGTAAATTCTCTTTCAGCTCTTCCAGTTCACAAATCTTCTTGTCTTTCTCCTCACAATGTTTGCAAGATTCTAAGCATTTCTGACAAGGTTTAATGACTTCAACTATCTTTTCAATCTCAACAGTCTTTTCAACTTCAACAAGTTTCTCAACTTCAACAATTTTTTCTATCTCAACGATTTTCTCAACTTCGATAATTTTTTCAACTTCAACTATTTTCTCCACCACTTTCTCTACTTCAACGATTTTTTCTACTACTTTCTCAGTTACTTGATTAACATTAGATTCTCCAGCTTCTGTCTTTGCTTTTTCATCAGCAAGGATTCTTGCTGCTTCCAGCTCTCTCCTCAATCTGGCAATCTTCTTCTGATTCAGCAACTCAACTTTATCTGCAAAAAACAAATTAAAACTATCAGGATCTATGCCTTTTCTAGCTTTGTTAAGATATTCTTCCTCATCATCGGTATCAATATCACTTCCTAGTTCTAGAAAAATCGGGATTCTTTTCTGACTAGCCTCATCTTCACCCAGAATTCTAGCAACAAGACCTGAACCTGGTGGAATGTATTTATCCCAGCTAAATCCCTCTGCAACAAATTCATCATCTTGATCAATTATACCAAACAAAGCTCTTTTCTCTTGAATGGTACGAGCATGAGCAGTTTGTGGTTGTTTATCAAATTGTGGTTGTTGATCAATCTAATGAAAATTTGACTTTTGATAATAATCATTCTTTCCATCTTGTCTTCCTGTTGCTTCTTTGTTTTTGCATTCTCGTTTAAAATGTCACTTTCCTTTGCAATGAAAACAGGTGACTTTCGATTTGTCAAACCCTATTGGAGATTCACTCATTCCCCGAAAATCATCTCTACCAGTGATTTGTGTAAATTTTTCTGCTCTTCGAACAACACTGTCTAAACACCACTTTACATCCATCAACTCAAGTTCCTCTGCATCAATCTGGTCATAATCCTCTTTGGTAAGCATCGGATTTCCAATTCTGCCACCAATCAAGCTTTCATATGATTCCAACATAGCAACGAGTGATGCCATGTGTTGCTTTGCTATTTCCGGAGACAGATTTTGACCATTTTGAATGTTTAAGGTAACATTGCATTGCAGATTTGTAGAATTCTGTTGTTGAGGACTTGTTGTTGTAAAATTTGGATCAAAACTTGAATATGAAGATGAAGATCCACCAATCTGTGTCACATTACTACCCTTTGTTCCAAACGAACTATCAGCACTAAAACCAGTTTGAATCTTTGGGCTAGGGCTGGGGGTAGCCTCAAACTTGTTCCCTCTGTAATATAAACTGACATCTTGTTGAGCATTTGGATTCTTCATGATTGCCGTTTTCTGAATATCCAACTCGTGTTCTTCAATCTTTTGAATAAACTGTGCCAAATTCATATTTTCCGATTTTCTCATGTGTTTCACAATCATCAAATAAGTTCCCCACTTATGTTGTGGTAGTGCTTCAGCTAGTTTATCAACCCACTCCTCATCATCTTTCTTTATATCCAATCTTCCCATTTCCAAAACAAGATGACAATATCTGTCGATGGTCATTTTTGTTGATTCACCTTCGAAAGCTACAAACATATCAAATGATTTCTTTAGTAACTCCTTTCTGTTTTTAATCATATCTGCACTTCCTTTGAACTTTTGAATTAATGCATTCCAAATCGATCTAGCAGTACCCTCATGTTGAAGCAAGACAAAAATATCTTCCTTTACCGCTTGTTGTAGAAGACTAATCATCATTTTCTCACTTGTATACTTCAATTTATCACTCTCTCAAAAATCACAAAAAGCTTTTTCAAGCCCACGTTTATTTTTCGGTTTTTCGTAGTCTTTGTTTAAAGCACACCATGCGTCAAACTTATATGCTTGCACCCAGTTCTCAAATCGATTTTGCCAACCTTTAAAATCTTCAATGAACATTAGCTTAGGTGGTTTTTGGTAAGTTCCTGTTTCATTCTCACTGTACAATGTTTCGGCAGCTGTAACAGGAGCAATCAGTGTCGCAAACGCATTGTAGAATTCCTCTTCCATGTTTCGAAAAATTGTTTCTCAAAAGTTAAAGTTTCACACGAAATACAGAAAATTTGCTAATTTCCCTTGAAAGTGGCAGTGGTTATTTCAAGCGGAATACCAGTTTCAAGCGGAATTAGGTGTACTTTTCAAACGGAATTACAACTTTTCAAACGGAATTAGATGTCTCGTTCAAACGGAATTACCTTTTTGGCCCATTTTTATCAGATTTAGTCCGAATTTAGGTCTGATTCTTTCAAGGGTTTGTTAAAACTGTATTTTACACGTAATATCAAAAGATCAGTCCATTTTAATCGTAAAAACTTGTTCAATTTTGAAAAGAAGGTGTAGAAGTCAGAAAATATGGTTGTTTTGGCAAGAACTCTTCTTCCTGAGCTCTGATACCACTTGTAGGATCGTTTTGTGACCCAAACGAGTCGTTCAGAAGAGTTCTTATCTATACGAAAGGCGGAAACAGACGTATAGACTTGGAAACAGCTTGATTCGCACTTTAAACGTCTTGTATATTGATTTAACACTGTTTACAATCACTAGACAGACCGGCAGCACCTCGGTATATCAATCTAATTCCTTTACAAATGACTAGACATGAAGCCTATATATAGTGGAGGTGATTCCGCTTGAAAATGGCACTGACACTTTCAAGCGGAATTAGAAAGGTTAATTTCCCTTGAAAGTGGCACTGACCATTTCAAGCGGAATTACAATGTTAATTTCCCTTGAAAGTGGCACTGACCATTTCAAGTGGAATTACAATGTTAATTTCCCTTGAAAGTGGCAGTGGCTATTTCAAGCGAAATTACCCACTTTAACACAAACCCTAGTTTCTCGTACAATGTGCCCTGATCTAAGAATTCTAATACAAGACTCGATACAAGACGAAGTCGATAGACGTAATACACCAACAATGTAGTAAACCATATTCTTTGAAAATTTAAACTTTCAAACCCTTCATTTATCAAGAACCATACTTTGTAAGAATCAATTTCTACACTTAAACATGATTATTTTTCAAGTTCATCCTTCACATACTATATGTTTAACATAGATCTTTCAAGATCCTTACACATACTTGTTAGATCATGTGTTTAATCATCATCTAACAAGTCTTTATGTGGTGTTCATCATCATACACATAAACAATCATCAAACAAGTTCATAACATATCATAAACAACTTGATTTCTTATGATTTTTAGTTTAGTTCATGTGTTCTTCTTCTTTGTTTTGTCAGATCCTTTAGATTTTTAGTTCTACATATGTTACACCTACTAAAACAAGATGAAAAATGGTGTACAAGGGAACTTACTACTAGCACAAGGCTAGGGTAGAATCATGATGATGAAGATGAAGAAAGATGGTGGATAAAAGCTCCCAATAGCGGTCCTTCCACTTCCAAGCCTTGACACCACCTTAGTTTTCCTTGAGACACCTTGTGATATGTTTGGATTAGCTTGAAGTTGGTTGAAGATGATGATGGGGGGGGTAGCTTGCGGCCGAGAGGAGGAGAGGGAAAGGAGGTGTGTTGTGATTTTTTTTATGTTGATAATGAGGTTAAGATGAAGTAGATAAGGTCTTCATCCCTTTGGTCCTTCATTTCCCTCCATACTATTAACCCATGGATCATCAGAGAGCATCTTTGACTAACTAAGTGGATTAGTCAACATGGTTAGGGTGGGGTGGGTCCCATAGGGACGGTTATGAGGGGGGGTGTTGAGTTGGTTAAAATTTTGTTAAGTGTTGAATGGTGATAATATGTATGGTTAGTTAGAAAGTTTATGGGTGTTAGGAATTTTTGTGTATGGAAAGGTGTTTAAGACCGTAAACTAGTTTCATGTCATGAAATATTGTTAACTAGTTCATATGATATTTCTAGATGTGTTCGGGTGTTCGTTTAGTCATCGGATCGCTTAATAGATCAACATTGGTATCTTGTATAGCACATTATGCTATTATGTCATAACAATGTTTCCATCACTTATTAAGTTTTTTTGAGCATTCTAGCGTTATTTCTGATTATTACATAAGCTATAAAATACTGAATTTTTGTTGAATTCTGCTGAATTGGCCAGTTTTAGCTAGTTTTGGGCAGTTTTTAGTGTTTGTTTGTCTCTCGGAAAGCAGTAACATAATCCCTTACTTTCTCACATGAGGTTTAGTATAACCTTGGTTCTGGGACTTAATCTGTGTCCTAAATATGTCGTTTATCTGAGTACTGAACCCCTGTCAGCACTACTAGTTTATCTGATAAGTGTGCTAGTTAGTTATGTGCACTGTCTAGACTGTTTCAAGTCGCGACCAATAAAATAAGTATCATGCATCATGAAATGTTTTTGTGAGTTCTATAAATGTATACCATGAAATCATGCACATCAGACGTTCAAAATACACAACCATATAATAGTTAATCTGTGTCCTAAATATGTCGTTTATCTAAGTACTGAACCCCTGTCAGCACTACTAGTTTATCTGATAAGTGTGCTAGTTAGTTATGTGCACTGTCTAGACTATTTCAAGTCGCGACCAATAAAATAAGTATCATGCATCATGAAATGTTTTTGTGAGTTCTTTAAATGTATGCCATGAAATCATGCACATCAGACGTTCAAAATACACAACCATATAATATTAAACACTGTTCACATTGTATGGAAATTACCCGAAAAGTGCCAATTGTCACATTCTCCCCCCGTTAAAAGAATTTTGTCCCAAAATTCAAGTTGTGTTATCGGTTGCAGGGGAGTTTTGAAAAAAATGAAGGTACTTGGACTTGATTTGATCTTCACGTTCCCACGTAAACTCGGGACTGTGACGTTAGTTCCAACGAACTTTGAATAACTTAATACGACTTCTCCCTGTCTTGTGGACCTTCCAGTCCGTAACCTCAACAGGTTCTTCGGTAAATTGGATTTTGTCATTAACATGAATGTCATCTGCTGGAATGACGACTGTTTCTTGAGTAGGACTTTTCTTAAGATTAGACATGTGAAACGTGTCGTGTACACTGCTGAGTTCTTCTGGAAGTTTTAACTTGTACGCAACTATTCGAATCTTCTCTAGGATTTCGAAAGGTCCAATGTAACGGGGGTTCAACTTTCCACGTTTTCCAAATCTAGCTACGCCCTTCCAAGGCGAGACTTTCAACAATACCATGTCTCCAACCTCAAAATCTAATGGTTTGCGTCGTTTGTCGGCGTAGCTCTTCTGCCTATCACGAGTCGCCTTGATATGATCACGTATCTGAGCAATCTTGTCTGTGGTTTCCTAAACCAAGTTTGGACCAATGAGTTGTTTATCTCCGGTCTCTGCCCAACACAACGGGGACCGACACTTTCACCCATACAAAGCTTCAAATGGGGCAGTTTGGATGCTAGTGTGATAACTATTATTGTAGGAAAACTCCACTAAGGGCAAGTGAGTGTCCCGGCTTCCACCCAAGTCCATCACACAAGCATGCAACATGTCCTCCAAAGTCTGTATTGTTTGTTCACTTTGGCCGTCCGTCTGAGGGTGAAAGGTCGTGCTAAGATTCAATTGAGATCCAAAGGCCTTCTGAAATGTTTGCCATACCCTTGACACGAATCGTCCATCTCGCTCTAATATGATAGAAACGGGCACTCCATGACGTGCCACAATCTCTTTGAGGTATATTTCTGCCAGTTTCTTAGTGCTATCCATTTCACTGATCGGTAGAAAATGCGCAGATTTAGTGAGTCGGTCAACAATTACCCAAATTGTGACAACCCGAGTTTCCAAGGTCTTTCCTCTATTCTATACTTGTCCCATTCTAGTTGTGCATGCTACTATGTGGTTAATGTGACTAATGTGTTATGGTGTTTATGTGTTTATAAACTTGAAATCATTTCTGCTTGAGTAAACTTCTGAGTTTTCACCACAACACAACCCGACGAAAACCCAAGGGTTTTCGCCATGGCCTGCTCGACGAAATCAAGGGATTTCGCCGGCCCAGTTCACTCCGAAGCCCAGTAAGGGCCCAACATGTTATAACTTTCTTTTATAACCCAGTAGGTCACGTAGATGATCAGTTTAGCAAAACCCTAGAGTTCCCCTTTTTGTGCGACGGCAAACTTGTGTCTTTGAAGCTCTCTAGATCGATCAAGTTATTGTTTTGTTTATCACGATTAGTGTTTAACATTTACATGATTGCTTGATCGATATCTTTTTTAACTGTCTAATTGAAATCATTGTTTGTTGATGTTAAGTAATGCTTAAATCCATGTTTGGATGTTAGGTTGATTATAATAGGTTGCTAGATTAGTAATTTCGGTTACGTATAGTGAGATTTGATCGTTTGTTGATGCGTTGGTTGATAGATGGGGTCTGATGTTTCTAACATGAATCATTTAGAATAGATCTGATGTTGTGAAGGCAATTGTTTAGGCCACTTATCATGTTCAGTCTAATGCTTGATGATCATGTTAATTGAGTGTTGAATGATTATGTATTACCGTCTTGTATTCGTGGCTGAGTTTGATGATTTATGATCAACTGTTAGATGATGATTAGGGTTAACTATTAGATGATGATTGAAACGTTGTACGATTAAGAATAATGTAACTACTGTAACAGCATGTCGACGAAAACCCAGGGACCAGACGAAAACTCACTCTTGACGAAAACCCTATGTGATTTCGCCATACCTTAAATTCGACGAAAACCCTTGGGATTTCGTCGCCTGGGTGTTTTCGCCGAAGGGTTTTCGCCGAGTGTCTTGTCAAGTTGGGAAACAGGCACAGTAACTCAATTAAGTCTGTTAGATCTGTGAATGGATAGCTATGTTACGAAAAACTAAGAAATCAACTATGTGAAGCATGAATTGTATGAACTTGATTAACTGTTTATGTGTTACATGATGTTAACTGCCAAACACACCTTGTGATATAGGTTACATATGAGTCATTACGAACATAAACTGATTGTGTATACGTGTATACTATAGGCTTTGACTGAATAATTGTGAGCGAGTAGATAAGCATACCGAGCAAACCGAGGTGAGTTCACACACTTTCTAAGGCATGGGATTCCCGGTGGTTGGGAATGGGTTAATAAATTAAAACGGAACCTACATATCCTCCTTGGGTAGGATATGTACAGCCATCCTCCACGGGTGGGATGCCAATATTAATCCTGCGCATTCTCCTTGGGTAGAATGCGTACGTTCGTCCTCCTTGGGTAGGACAACAACCTTAACTTACTAGACAAAACTCTATCATGAAGTCCCTCATTTTATATCGACTTAATCGCCGGGCCAATGGCGAGCGGGTCATTAGTTAATAGCGCTATTAGGGTTGACAAGCCTCACACCGTGTCATTCGGACGGGCGTGTACTAATGGATCTGGGCACTTAGTCAATGATGATAGACATTGACGTAGGGCACAACTATTGTTCGTCAGTTGTCGATATGGTAACGGTCTAGTGGTTCACATGGGGAAGCCCCCACTAATTATGGATATGGATTGCGAAACAAAGATACTGGTTAACTCGTGGTTTACGAAACAACTTATGGTTTTCAAAACAAACAAGTAAAACTAAACAACCAACTGTGAACTCGCTCAACTTTGTTGTTGACTCGTTGTACATGCCTTGTAGGTCGTTAGGTACTTATGGGGCTTGCACAGGGAGGAGTGATCGTTGTGGGACATGGACTGTTGAGTTCCATGTTAAACATTTAAACTTTATGAACTTATTACTTATGTTTGGGTTTTACATTTTATGCTTTCGCTGTTAACTTAAAATTGGTTACTTTCTTTTGGACACCATTTATATTGTGGTTGGTTTTATTTACTTAATTACGTTGTTCAATATGATTGGTGGCTTGATCTTGGTCAGTCACGCCTCCATGCGGTGATACTCCGCTTGTGGATTTTGGGGGTGTGACAGATTGGTATCAGAGCCATTGGTTATAGTGAACTTGGTTTTAAAAAAAAGGGGAAAAACTTTTTGACAAAACCAGACTATAACCTGTACAGTGCTCAACGATCCACAACGACACTTCGCTCCACATGCAAGGCTCAACACTATAGGTGATATGATTTATGTTTATATTGCCTACTTGTTAATTACATAGTACATTGTTCATGGTATGCTTAGATAAATGTAGCAACTATTGTTTGAAACACATGTGTGCTTACTCTCTTCTGTCATCGCACTTTCACGACACCTTTCTCACTCATGTTTCCTTTGATATGAAGATCATGAGTGGACGTGTTAACCTAACTCAATCCCAGCTGATGGCTTTAATCAATGAACAAGTTACTGCAGCACTCGTAACCGCTCAGGCAGGAGGTATAACCTGCCATTGCAACTTACTCTAGGATCTTTAGATCCTACTCTTGTAAACCAACACTTGTGCTTAACCTTGTCTCTTCTTACTCGCACGACAGGTCAACATGCTCAGCCTCCTGTGTGTACTTTCAAAACTTTCATGGACTGCCGACCTACTACTTTCAACGGCACTGAGGGAGCTGTAGGCCTCCTCCACTGGTTCGAGAAGCTCGAGTCTGTCTTCGAGATGTGTGAATGCCCTGAGGCTCGTAGGGTGAAGTATGCTACTGGTACTCTTGAAGGTGTAGCGCTCACGTGGTGGAACGCTAAGGTTCAGATGCTGGGGTTGGTTGCTGCTAATGCCACCCCATGGAACGATTTCAAGGAATTGATCAAGGAATAGTACTGTAATCGTGATGACATCCACAAGCTGGAGGTAGAGTTCTTCAACTTAAAGATGACGGGGTCGGAAATTGAAGCGTACACGAAATGATCGAACGAGCTGGCTATCTTGTGTCCTACTATGGTGGATCCTCCTATTAAATGTATCGAGATGTACCTTAAAGGTTTAGTACCATAGATTCAGAGTCATGTAACTGCAGCAAACCTCGCCACTATCCAGCAAGTTATTCGTTTGGCTCACCGTCTCATTGATCAGGCAGTCGAGCAGAACAGGCTGCCCAAGCGCATTGGTACTACTACTACTACTACTACTACTACTACTACTACTACTACTACTACTACTACTTCTGATGCCCCCAGCGACAACAAGCGCAAATGGGATGGAGTCTCAAGCAAGGGTTCAACATCAACTCAGTCTCAGTCTCAGCAGCGAAAGACTGATGACTACCAGAGTCCTGGTCAGCAATCTTCTGGTAGTCAAGGGCAGGGTGGATATCGAGGAAACCACCCCAAGTGCAACCGATGCAATAAGCATCATAGTGGGTAGTGCAACAAGGGTCGTTGTCTGAGGTGTAACAAGTTTGGTCATGAAGCAAAGGATTGCAGGGGCGCACGACCGGCAAATCAGAATCGTCAACAACAGCCACCAGCTCCACAGAATGATGGCAATGGTGCCAGGGGACGTGCCCCCAGTTGAACCAGAATCAGAACAACAACAATAATCAGGGGGACGGGAACAATAATGGGGGACACAATGATGGCAATGGTGCCAGGGGACGTGCGTTCGTGATTGGGCAGGGTGATGCAAGAAACGATCCCAACGTTGTGATGGGTAAGTTTCTACTGGATGATTTCTTTGTTACTGTTTTATTCGATTCGGGTGCCGATACTAGTTATGTGTCCTTAAAGGTTAGTCAAATGCTTAAGCGCACTCCAACACTTTTGAACACCAAACACCTGGTAGAACTAGCAAACGGTAAAAGTCTTGAAGCCACACACATAGTTAAGGGTTGTAATCTCGTCTTAGTTGGTCAGACTTTCTCTATTGATCTTATCCCCATCGTTCTTGGTAGTTTCGACATCGTTATTGGGATGGACTGGTTATCTCAACATCGAGCAGAGATCCTTTGCAATGAGAAAATCATCCGCATTCCTCGTTCTGGTAACCTCTAGTGATTCATGGTGATAAGAGCGGTGCAGTAGTGGGCATCATCTCTTTCCTTAAGGCCCAGAAGTGTTTGCGAAAGGGCTACACTGCTATTTTAGCCCTCATTACTGACACCTCAAAGAAAGAAAAGAATATAGAAGATATTCCGATTGTGCGCGATTTTCCTGAGGTATTTCCTGAGGAATTACCTGGTCTTCCGCCTCATCGTCAGGTGGAGTTTCAAATCGATCTAGCTCCTGGAGCAGCGCCCATAGCTCGAGCACCTTATTGTTTAGCTCCATCAGAACTTGAAGAACTGTCCACGCAATTACAAGAGCTCTTGGACAAGGGTTTCATTCGCCCTAGCTCTTCGCCTTGGGGAGCTCCAGTATTATTTGTGAAGAAGAAAGACGGTACCTTCAGAATGTGTATTGACTACCGCGAACTCAACAAGGTGACTGTGAAGAATCACTGTCCTCTTCCACGCATTGATGACTTATTCGACCAGTTGCAAGGGTCGAGTTTCTACACAAAGATTGACCTGAGGTCAGGCTACCATCAACTGAGAGTCCGAGACGAGGATATCTCTAAGACAGTGTTCAGGACTCGTTATGGGCATTACGAGTTCCTGTTATGCCTTTTGGATTGACAAACGCACCTGCGGTCTTCATGGATCTTATGAACCGAGTGTGCAAACCTTACCTGGATAATTTGTTATTGTTTTCATCGACGACATCCTGATCTATTCGAAGAGTCAGGAGGAACACGAGCAACACCTGAGGCTTATTTTGGAACTTCTTCGAACAGAGCAGGTGTATGACAAATTTTCGAAATGTGACTTTTGGCTTCGCGAAGTCCATTTTCTAGGCCACGTGGTAAACAAGGATGGGATTCACGTTGATCCATCCAAGGTAGACTCGATCAAGAACTGGCCTGCACCCCGTACGCCAACAGAAATCTGCCAATTCTTGGGTTTAGCGGGCTACTACAGAAGGCTCATCAAGGATTTCTCAAAGATTGCGCAACCTCTCACTTCACTAACTCATAAAGGTGTCACCTATCATTGGGGTGATGCATAGGAAACTGCGTTTCAGCACTTAAGGGATAGACTTTGTAGTGTACCTATCCTCTCATTGCCTGAAGGCATAGACTATTTTGTGGTTTATTGCGATGCATCCATCCAAGGACTTGGTTGCATGTTGATGCAACGTAACAAGGTCATTGCTTACGCCTCACGCCAACTTAAAGTTCACGAAAGGAACTACACTACACTCGACTTGGAGTTGGGAGCAGTGGTTTTTGCTCTTAAGATATGGAGACATTACCTATACGGTACCAAGTGCACCATTTACACCGATCACAGGAGTCTCGAGCATATCTTCAAGCAAAAGGAGTTAAACATGTGACAACGTCGATGGGTCGAGCTCTTGAATGATTACGAATGTGCGATCAAGTACCATCCGGGCAAAGCCAATGTTGTGGCCGACGCCCTCAGTCGAAAGGATGCTACACCTAAGCGCGTGCGAGCGTTACAGCTTACCATCCAATCTAGACTTCCTACTCAGATACGAGATGCTCAGGTCGAAGCATTGAAAGCGGAGAACATCAGGGCCGAGTCCCTACGAGGATCGAGGAAACAGTTAGAACAAAAGAAAGACGGCCCCTACTATGTAAACGGGCGCATCTGGGTTCCACTTTATGGAAATTTACGCGAACTAGTGATGGATGAAGCACATAAGTCTCGTTACTCAGTACATCCTGGATCGGATAAGATGTACCACGACCTAAAGACTACATACTGGTGGCCTAGCATGAAAGCGAATATAGCAACATACGTCAGTAAATGTTTGACTTGTGCGAGAGTCAAGATCAAATATCAGAAACCATCAGTCCTACTCCAACAACCAGAGATCCCGAAATGGAAATGGGAGCAAATTTTCATGGATTTCATTACTGGCCTACCCAGATCTCAACGCGGAAATGACACTATTTGGGTGATAGTGGATAGATTGACTAAGTCTACACACTTTTTGGCCATCAAAGAAACGGACAAGTTTTCTACTTTAGCAGACGTTTATCTGAAAGAAGTGGTTTCAGGGCACGGGGTACCAACCTCCATTATTTCCGATCGTGATGCACGTTTTACTTCTGAGTTGTGGCAAGCGATGCACAAGTCCATTGGCTCACGTTTAGACATGAGCACCGCTTATCATCCGCAAATGGATAGGCAGTCTGAACGCACCATCTAAACCCTTGAAGACATGCTTAGGGCATGTGTGATTGATTTTGGTAATGGCTGGGAACGGCATCTACCTTTAGTGGATTTTTCATATAATAACAGCTACCACACCAGTATCCAGGCCGCTCCGTTTGAGGCATTGTACAGACTTAAATGCCGATCACCTCTTCGCTGGGTAGAAGTTGGTGACAGCCAAATCACTGGCCCAGAACTTGTGGTAGACACAACTGAGAAGATTGCTCAGATACGACAACGAATAGCGGCAGCTCGTGACCGTCAGAAAAGCTACGCTGATAAGCGCGGGAAACCACTCGAATTCTAGGTTGGGGATCGAGTGCAACTCAAAGTCTCACCCTGGAAAGGTGTAGTTCGTTTTGGCAAACGAGGAAAACTCAATCCGCGTTATGTCCGACCGTTCGAAATCATTGAGAAAATTGGTAAAGTCGCTTACAAGTTGAATCTACCAGAAGAACTTAGTGGAGTTCACAACGTTTTCCACGTGTCAAATCTGAAGAAGTGTCTGTCAGATGAGACCCTCATAGTTCCTTTGAAGGAGCTCACAATCGACGATCAATTGCGATTTGTCGAGGAACCAGTTGAAATCACAGACCGAGATGTTAAGGATCTCAAGCGCACCAGAATACCTCTTGTTCGAGTTCATTGGAACTCCCGTCGTGGCCCAGAGTTCACCTGGGAACGAGAAGACCAAATGAAACTCAAGTATCCCCAGTTGTTCGACAAAGGTGCAACCACTGCTGAGGCTGAAGCTACTGCGGAATTTCGAGACGAAATTCCAAACCAACGGGGGGATGATGTGACACCCCAGGAAAACCAGGAAACAACGCAACACAACTAGCTTCCTCAGTAACCATGTGCTAAATTTCGGGACGAAATTTCTTTCAAGTTGGGGATAATGTGACAACCCGAGTTTCCAAGGTCTTTCCTCTATTCTATACTTGTCCCATTCTAGTTGTGCATGCTACTATGTGGTTAATGTGACTAATGTGTTAAGGTGTTTATGAGTTTATAAACTTGAAATCGTTTCTACTTGAGTAAACTTCTGAGTTTTCGCCACAACACAACCCGACGAAAACCCAAGGGTTTTCGCCGTGGCCTGCTCGACGAAATCAAGGGATTTCGCCGGCCCAGTTCACTCCGAAGCCCAGTAAGGGACCAACATGTTATAACTTTCTTTTATAACCCAGTAGGTCGTGTAGATGATCAGTTTAGCAAAACCCTAGAGTTCCCCTTTTTGTGCGACAGCAACCTTGTGTCTTTGAAGCTCTCTAGATCGATCAAGTTATTGTTTTGTTCATCACGGTTAGTGTTTAACCTTTACATGATTGCTTAATCGATATCTTTGTTAACTGTCTAATTGAAATCATTGTTTGTTGATGTTAAGTAATGCTTAAATCCATGTTTGGATGTTAGGTCGATTATAATAGGTTGCTAGATTAGCAATTTCGGTTACGTATAGCGAGATTTGATCGTTTGTTGATGCGTTGGTTGATAGATGGGGTTTGATGTTTCTAACATGAATCATTTAGAATAGATCTGATGTTGTGAAGGCAATTGTTTAGGCCACTTATCATGTTCAGTCTAATGCTTGATGATCATGTTAATTGAGTGTTGAATGATTATGTATTACCGTCTTGTATTCGTGGCTGAGTTTGATGATTTATGATCAACTGTTAGATGATGATTAGGGTTAACTGTTAGATGATGATTGAAACGTTGTACGATTAAGAATAATGTAACTACTGTAACAGCATGTCGACGAAAACCCAGGGACCAGATGAAAACTCACTCTTGACGAAAACCCTATGTGATTTCGCCATACCTTAAATTCGACGAAAACCCTTGGGATTTCGTCGCCTAAGGGATTTCGTCGCCTGGGTGTTTTCGCCGAAGGGTTTTCGCCGAGTGTCTTGTCAAGTTGGGAAACAGGCACAGTAACTCAGTTAAGTCTGTTAGATTTGTGAATGGATAGCTATGTTACGATAAACTGAGAAATCAACTATCTGAAGCATGAATTGTATGAACTTGATTAACTATTTATGTGTTACATGATGTTAACTGCCAAACACACCTTGTGATATAGGTTGCATGTGAGTCATTACGAACATAAACTGATTGTGTATACGTGCATACTATAGGCTTTGACTGAATAATTGTGAGCGAGTTGATAAGCATACCGAGCAAACCGAGGTGAGTTCACACACTTTCTAAGGCATGGGATTCCCGGTGGTTGGGAATGGGTTAATGAATTAAAACGGAACCTACATATCCTCCTTGGGTAGGATATGTACAGCCATCCTCCACGGGTAGGATGCCAATATTAATCCTGCGCATTCTCCTTGGGTAGAATGCGTACGTTCGTCCTCCTTGGGTAGGACAACAACCTTAACTTACTAGACAAAACTCTATCATGAAGTCCCTCATTTTATATCGACTTAATCGCCGGGCCAATGGCGTGCGGGTCATTAGTTAATAGCGCTATTAGGGTTGACAAGCCTCACACCGTGCCGTTCGGACGGGCGTGTACTAATGGATCTGGGCACTTAGTCAATGATGATAGACATTGACGTACGGCACAACTATGGTTCGTCGGTTGTCGATATGGTAACAGTCTAGTGGTTCACATGGGGAAGCCCCCACTAATTATGGATATGGATTGGGAAACAAAGATACTGGTTAACTCGTGGTTTACAAAACAACTTATGGTTTTCAAAACAAACAAGTAAAACTAAACAACCAACTGTGAACTCGCTCAACTTTGTTGTTGACTCGTTGTTACATGCATTGCAGGTCGTTAGGTACTTATGGGGCTTGCACAGAGAGGAGTGATCGTTGTGGGACATGGACTGTTGAGTTCCATGTTAAACATTTAAACTTTATGAACTTATTACTTATGTTTGGGTTTTACATTTTATGCTTCCGCTGTTTGGTTACTTTCTTTTGGACACCATTTATATTGTGGTTGGTTTTATTTACTTAATTACGCTGTTCTATATGATTGGTGGCTTGATCCTGGTCAGTCACGCCTCCATGCGGTGATACTCCGCTTGTGGATTTTGGTGGTGTGACACAAATCATATCATGACCTCTTTGGGTTTTGGGTAACTTAATAATGAAATCCATCGAGATATGTTCCAGTTTCCATACAGGAATCTCAGGTTGTTGAAGTAACCCTGAAGGCTTCTGATATTATGCCTTAACCTTGGCACATGTAAGACAATTACCCACATAAGTAGCAATATCGACTTTCATCTTAGGCCACCAATAAAAGTCCTTCATGTCTTGGTACATTTTTTCTGATCCCGAATGTATAAAGTACCTTGACTTATGAGCTTCAACCAAAATAAGCGTGCGTAGATCCCCAAACGATGGAACCCAAATTCGTCTCATAAAGTACAATGTTCCGTCTTCCTTTGGTTCCAATTGCGCCTCCATTCCACGCAATGATTCGGCTCGTAGATTATCCGATTTAAGTGCTTCTTGTTGAGCCTCGTGAATCCAAGAAGTGAGACCAATTTGTATGGTCATCTCTAATGTCACACCCTGGCTTTTGCGGAAGCGTGGGTTTGTTTGGTGTGACTTCTTAATACCATAGCAACAATCATAACAATGCTATATGATAAAAAAAATACGAGATGTACATCCATTAATTTAAGTGAGAAAATATCACAATATCATTGTTTAGAAACATTGACACTTGAAATAAGTTACAAACTATAACTTGTTTAAAACGTTTTCATAAGACACCAAAAGACTTTAGATAAGACGAAGTTTAGAGATATGTAACCCGTTCAGGAATAGGTTACACCTCTCAAACTCCACAACTCTGGATGACATCTTTTATTCAACGCAGCTAGACACATGCATATCCTGCCAGATCCGCTAGTTCCCTGAAATACATGTAGTTTGAAAAATCAACAAAAAGTTGAGCGGGTTCATGTGTAAGTCTGTGTGTATAAGCCTTTAAAATATGTCTTGTGTGTATAAATGTCCCTGGTATGTAGCAATTAAGGAAAAAGAGATCCCCAATGGGTTGCAAAGCCAATGGTATGTGTGAAAAGGTACAGGAAGTACTCAAACCTAGCAAATTTGTACCGGGCTTCCGGCTGGAAGACATAGTCACCTCTATGGGCCGCCCCGGCCTCATGGGTGTGGGGTCGCTATACCCAAATAGATCTATCACTCATGTCCCTCGGTCCTACGACGAGGATTAATGGCCTTAAGTGTTGTGCCCACCCTTTGCAGTCTAGTAGTAAACCTTCCTTAAGCTAACCATACCATGTATAAAAATGTCTGTAATAGTTGTAACATATATTCCACCCCCGAAGTATAAAACTGAAAACAGTTAAGAGAAAAGGGGGACATGAACTCACCTTATTTTGCAAGCGATTCCGAATACGCAAGTCAAGATTAAGGTGTCTGATGATAAGGAAACTCAAAGTTGTCCTAATGAATCGTACATGAACAAGAATAATGTATCAATATTGAGGTCGTATAGTGTTGACGGGATTTGTTGAGCATTTATTGTATTTGATAGTGTTTAGATTAACAGAAGGATCTTATGAATTATATGTTTAGAGTGCTCGGAAAATGAACATAATATCAAGGAATTATTTATGAAAAATATTTATTTATCATAAATAATAAAATTGCAAAAATGTACAAATGATTTAATAATAAACATTTGTAATAATAAATCAAATATATTTAATTAGTATAATAACATAATTATATATAATGATTATTGGAAAAATATTGTACAAGTGATATAATTAATTTATAAAAATTATAAATTAATTTAGATGGTTTAAAATAATTATTATGGCTTTGGAATCATTTTAAATAAATAAATTGAATTAAAATGATTAAGATAACAATAAGTAAGTTTATATAAGTTTAATTATCTAAATAATTAAATATAATAAAAATTCAGATTCTAAATTTATATAAACTCAGAATAATGCATCTTTTGTCATAAAAATAATTTTGGATAAAATTTATATAGTTATATAATTTAATTACATTAAATTAAACTATATTTATAAGTATAAATACTGATTTATTTATATAAATATCAAATTTATATAAAATATGAGTAACAATATTACTTTTGTAAAGATCAGTATTTAAAATAATTAATCTGGACATTTCAGTATTTATTTCTTTAAAATCGATTTATTATTAATTATTTAATAATAAACTGTTTTAATATTGTAAAAATTAGTTTTATAAATAACTTGACGAATTTAATATTTTTAATAAAAGCAACAGTATATAACAATGTTATAAAAATTACTGAAATGGTAAAAAATGTTAAAAATAAAACGACTAAAAAGAAATGCAGACCCCTGGGTTCGAACCCGGGTCTGTATTGAAACAAACACACACACAACCACTGGGCTAGCCTGGTGATTTGTGTTTAGTTTTAGTTTAAATAAAATAAATATTGGAATGAAAAGTGTCGTCTTCCCCAAACAGAGTCAACAGAAAAGTCAACCTTCACAATTCACGATCAAAACTGGTTTATAACTTAATTAACTTTGGGGAAACATTGTATAAGCATAAACGAACTAATTGGATCAATAAAACTAACCGGTATCGATCTAAACGGCGAACCGGCTAAATTCCGGGGACTGGAACTGTTCCGGCAGTTGCAGGTTTTGATTTCCGAGTGATTTCGATGATTTAGAGATGTGTGAAGGGTGTACGAGCTTAATGGGAGTCTGAGGGACTTATATAACAGATCAAATCGATCTCAGATCCAACAATTCGTAGTGGGTTTGATCTACTTTAATTTTTTTTATAAAAAGTCTGGTTTACAGCCTAAAGGGCACTGATTCGTGTCGATTGAATGATTAAATGAGTTGGCAATGGGGTTGGGGATTCGTGGTGATGATTTCGGATCAATTAAACAATGAATCAAGTGGGATGGGTCGAAACCGGCAACTAGTTTGTTTCAGATTTGATTTATTATATTTAATTCCTAATGTGTGTATAAATATAATATAACTTGGAAGTTTATCAGCTCCTATTAGGAGGATAAACTGGTTAAGTCGTTGGTGTTGTACAGTGGGTGTCCGAGTTCGATCCTTGTTTGAGGCCGATCCGAATGGTTTAAACCATTTTTATTCATTTAAATGAAAATTTACATTTTGGCCCCTGTGGTTCCACATTTACATAAACAGTCCCTGTAATACCCAGTTAGTTAGACTAACTGGGTTAATATTTAAAGAGTATTTCTTATATAAAGATTTAACCCGGTTAGTGAAATCAGTTAATATAGGTTCAAAGTCAACAGTTTTGGTCCCTTGAGTTTAAGTTTGAAAGAATGACCAAATGAACCCTGGACTTTTAAAACTAAATATATATATATTTATTTTTTTTATAATATAAGTTTCAAAAATGACCAAAAGAACCCTAAACTTGTAGTTTGAAATAATTGCACTTTAACCCTTGTATTTATATAGTTTCAAAAATGACAATTTAGTCCTTGGACTTAAAAAGTAATAGATTCCTAGCAGGTTTCAAAGAATGTCAAATAGGTCCCTCAACATATTGTTTGTTTATGTGCTGGCATTGTCAGCATGTTTCTGAGTTATCCGTTCACTATGCTAACTGTGTTTTGTGCATCAAGTTTATCACTAAAGTTTGTGTGTAATAAATGGAGTGACGGTATGAATGTGATGCATATGTATGTATGATGCAGAACTCATAAAGCAGTTTAATTCGTCAGTTGTAATTCTAGCACAGTCATTAAGCACAAAGTTAATATTAATTAATTATACGGATACCTGTAATTATGAGCGTTGTCACATCTAAGGCTCGCACCCTTAGAGGTTTCTTTTGCAAAAATTGCAATATATAGAGCATCTTCCAGAATGCTTTCTTTTGCAATACCTATTGTAGGGTGCAGAAGAACCTGTTCCTTTTCCTCGGTAGGAATTACTAGAACGAAATTCCTGGGTAAGTTTTTGAGCTAGGTTCTTTCTCTGGTTTTCCTCTTGTGTACGCACCAATTCATCAGTCAAGGTATTAGCTAGTTCTACTGCTTCATCTATTGTTTGCGGTCTAGCTGCCTTGACTACGTGTCTAATCTCACTAATTAATCCCCAAATATAACGGGAGATTAACACTGGTTCAGGTGAGGCTAAGGTTGGCACTATCCTAGCATATTTGAAGAATATGGTAGTGTAACCTTTGCAGTCTATTACAGTCATTCCAAGGTTTAGGAACTTATTGGCGATTTGTTCCTTTTCATTGGAAGGACATAATTTTCTTTCAACCATTTCCTTAAAGTTGATCCATTCCATATTATAAACTCTGTCACTTCCCCTAGACTGGAGAATATTATTCCACCATTCTAAGGCTGCATTTTTGAAAAGATTAGAAGCAAACATAATCTTATCTTCATCTGCACATTTACTTATTTTTATGACTGCTTCTGTCTTTTCTATCCAACGTAAGGCTGTAATGGCTCCTTCATTGCCTGAGAATTATATTGGTTTGCAAGCCAAGAATTCTTTATAAGAACAACCGTAAGAAGTGGTTCTTCTTCTCTTAGGAATTGGAGCTTGGATAATAGGTCCATTATCGTTCACTATGACTTGGTTCAGTGTGTTGACGTTTACTTCCATTTGTAGATTTATTATTTTCTGCTTCCTTAACAGTCTTGATAATATAAGGCATAGCATCTATAATTCCTTGTGCTACTATATGTTGGATGGAACTGTTATCTATTTGGTTTTCGTTATTCTCATTATTCTGGTTTTCCTGATTTACTTCATTTGACATCTGAATTGGAAATATTTAGCAAGTATTAATTATCACAGAATAAAGTTGGTACAAATATTTATACACAATCACACAAACAAGTTGGTCAAAAACGTCGATCATTGCGACTTTTACTCTTTTCTATATATATGTATCTATTACAAACTACAACTGGAATTCAAATATACTATGTATCCGTATTTCTCTTCTTTTTTTATCAAAGTACAAAATTACACATATATCTAGGTATTTTCTAAGTGTCGTTTATCCAGTACTGCATGTCTCATTCATCATATTTCCAAACTAGTTTTTCCCCTATCTGTCGGATTCTATTCCCCTCATTCACTAAATCCTCTCCATACTGATGGAGTTCCTGTACCTGTTTTCGACTCATTGGTGGGTCTAATAGTTCAGGAGGAGGTACTGGTTCCTCATAAGGGTCTGCGCTATTCATTTCGAAAAATGTTCTATCCGTATCTCTCCACGAATCCGGTTCTAAAGGCATTGGTTCTTCGGGAGGATATAAGGCCGAGTATGACCTATTGTCGTCAAACCACGGATCATATCCTAAAGGGCGTAGAGTTGGGATTCTAGGTAACTCGTTGGGGTCAAATGCAGGTATCGGGAATTGGTTTTCTTGGTTGGGTTCTAGCATTGGTTGATCTGGGAATAAAGGTAAGAGTGGCGGTTCGGCTATTTGGTTAGCATCTACAGCTGTAGTGGCTAACATGTGGAAATTGGCCAACTGTCTATCTAGTTCCTCTATGCAGGTATCGGGAATTGGTTTTCTTGGATGGGTTCTAGCATTGGTTGGTCTGGGAATAAAGGTAATAGTGGTGGTTCGGCTATTTAGTTAGCATCTACTGCTGTAGTGGCTAACATGTTGAAACTGGCCAACTATATATCTAGTTCCTCTTCCCACGGTGATCTATTGCCTGTTTCCTGAGTTTGTGCCTTTGCTACCTTATTAGCCCTGACTATTGCCCTGTGTTGTTGTAACTTTTTCATTCTTTATCTTCTTTCGTGTGCTCCTCTACTAAACCAACGTCTTTTCTTAGTAGTAAATGGTTCCTCAGACTGTGCCTTAAATATAAAGATTCCTTCTTCGGTATCGGCTGAGTAACCTGAGGGATCAGGTTGAGATGATGTTCCCTCGTTTTTCGGTGAACTACCTAAATGACGATAGGCGTCCGAAGTTCCTTGCTCGCTCACACTGTAAACTAACAAATAGTCAAATAACACAAAGCAATATTTACACGTATTTACATAAGTTATTTCCTAACACGGAATTTAAAACTTAAGTGTCAGCAGAACACTTCTTTGGCTTAAACTAGTGGTTGTAGCTCTGATACCACCTCCTGTTTGTGACACTTGTGTCACTACGACCATCAAACAAATACCAAACCAATGAAATATTGTGTTTCATACTTGGGATTGGTATAAATATGTGTATCATTTGCACATGTCAATTCTTGTTCAATTTCGAGCTTTAAATCGCTTTCTGGAAAGTTATACGTGAACTGATGCGTAAACGCAAACAGTTTAATGCAACAAACACTCTGGAACAGTGACATAGGCTCAACATACCTTAAATAACCTTTACATAACTTATAAATAAGTTTTGAAGGGTTTGGTGTGTCAAGAACAAGTTTATTCGATCGCAGGGACTATTTGCATCAAACTGCGAAACTATGCCGATTTGTATGGTAACGAACATTCCGGAACTTGATCATAAGTTAAACATACCCTAAATATCCTTCACATAGCTTAGAAATAGGCTTTGAGGGGTTTGGTATGCTAAAATAAACTTATTTGATCAATAGGGACTAAAAGCATCAAAAAGTGCATAAGTTTGCATTTTCGCGCATATCTTACGTTCTGAATATATCCGGACACCCAAAAATTTATGTAATCATTAAAATATTTTATTTTAGTGATTGGCATGATTAAATTCCATTCGTCGCATAATTTGGATCGTTTTTGCGTTCGTTACGACTTCCGTCGTAATTAACCGAATAACGCAACCGTACGACTAAACGAACCGACATCTGAGATGTTTTTGAGCATAATTTAAGTTCCCTATAATTTAACTTCATTTTAGAGCCTTGAAATGGGGTTAACGGGGCTTAAACATGTCAAAAATGCATAGAAAACCAAGTTTTTGGCTTGCAGGGGCCAAAACTGTCAATCTGCCAAAGATCTTAGGCGGGCCGCGTAAGCAGAGGAGTAAAGTTACGCGGGGCGCGACAGACTCATAGATCAGAAATATTGAATCTGGACTTCCAGCTTGTTTTTGATGGTTTTGTTCATGGGTTTTCCATACCATCTGCTTGTTTTTTATTGTATTTCATGTCCCCATGGTTTCTAAAACCATTTGCCCACATGTATGGCTTAGATCGATCCCTCTTTAGCAAGAAACGATCCTAACGGTTTACCGAAAACTATATATAGCCATGCCTTCACTCCATTTTCTGCACCCTTGATCATTTTAATGCTCTAAGTTGAAGCCTTTGCTTCATACCTGAGTGTTATAGATCAAGTTCTCCCTAGCTTGGACCCTTTGTAAGCTTCTTTCGTTCTTTTATCGCTTTTCAAGCATGAAAGTCAAACAGTGTTTGACTTTCTTCTTTGACCAGTCTTTGGTCAACACAAAGTTCTTTTGAACTTTGCAACGTGAGCGTAATCACGATGGTTATAGTCCCTTGTGACTATACCTACTGATTACCACGTTGACTAGGCGTAATGACGAGTCGTAGTTTCGGTCAAAATGCGTATTTATGCGTATTTTGCAACCAAACTACTCTTGGGTATCAAAACCCTTTGTTTTGATATCAAAACCTGTTTTCTAACTTAGTTAAGCATGTTTTAACATGTTTAGCTCGTCACTTTTAGTTTAGTGCTTGTTTAAAGTCGTAAGTCAAGCGGTCTAAACCACCGCTTAGACTTTCGAACTCGACCCATTTGGTCGATCATTAGGATCCGACCAAGCATATTTGTGACCATAGTTGTATAGGGAATAACCTTTCGAGGTTATACCTTATGGTCACTTAGTTTAATTAGTTGTATGATAGGTAGTTTATATGCCTTAGGTAAATGACCAAAATGCCCTTTTCATGCATAATTAAGTTTTAAGCATATGTAACTTAAACTTTTGTCACTTAACTAATTATGCAACATAATTAAACATGTTTAGGCATATAATACTTGTCATAGGACTAGTTAGACGTCTCGAACGCGCATTTGCGTGAACGACGCGTTAAAGTAGTGTAAGCTACCTTAATGGGTCGTAACGGGTCGTAAGCACTTAGGATAGGTTCCGTTTTAGAATGTAGACTATGTTAAACCATATCACATGAGTTCCAACGCTCATTTGGTTTACGAGACCTCATTCTACTCAATCTTCCGACTTAGGAGCCGATTGTTTAACATAGTGATTCCATACGAGCTGCCACTTGATTCCTTGATTTCCCGAGCTTCGTTAGGACACTTAATCAAGGATACTTGCAATCTCAAGTGAGTACATAGACCCCCCTCTTTTTACATGTTTTCAAGGTGATTATGTGAGTACATAGACCCCCTCTTTTTATATGTTTTCAAGGTGATTATGTGAGTACATAGACCCCCCTCTTTTTACATGTTTTCAAGGTGATTATGTGAGTACATAGTCCCCTCTTTTACCGTTTTAAACTTTTTTGGGGTGAAACATATGTGCCTATTTGTTATTTTCATGATTTCAACTATACGATTATACATGCTAGTACTTATCTTTTGAAGAATTGAACAATTATCTATGGTTTAAACACAAATTTCCAAAGATTTTAAAACTAATTATTGGATTGTACTTTCTTTATACATTCACCAAAGCCGATTGGTAGTATGATATAGCGCTATAGGACTAGACACCCCATTCCTGTTGTATTGAATGTCAGACACCAAATTTTAACCAAATAGAAATTGCCTTTGTGGTATTTCTATAATCACTAAGGTGTAGTTTGATACACTAAGGCTTGAATGAATGCTAAATCACAGTTTCGTTCGTATATTTTGATATACTACCGAAGTACAGTTTGATGTGTTCTCAAATGTGATATTATAAACTAAAGTATAATTTGATATACTATGTACAAAATCCAACATATGTTTTAATATACTACTGACGTTGTTATTTACCAAAGCATAGTTGATATGTTATTATCAAAACCAAAGCATAGTTGATATGCTATTATCAAAACCAAAGCATAGTTGATATGCTATTATCAAAACCAAAGCATAGTTGATATGCTATTTTCAAAACCAAAGCATAGTTTGATATGCTATCTTTCAAAACCAAAGAATATTTGTGATATACTACCAAATCTACTATTTCAGTAACAAAAGTATATTTTGATATACTATACGTTTAACTATTTCAAAACCAAAGTATATTTTTGTATATACTACAAACCTTTTATCAAAACAATGCATTTTTAGAAACAAAACTTTTACAAGGATTCTTGGCTATTTTTGTAAAACATAAAACCTTTTTCTTATGTTAACTAAAGCCATGGATCTAAATCAACAAAACCTATGTTACTCACAGGCATTTTTATGCTGACGTACCTATTTTCACATATGTTTCAGGTGCTGCTATGTGATGATTGCTGATGCATGCTATACATAGGATGGACTCGTGCCTTAGTGACTTTAAAACTTGAAAGACAATATTTGTATTTATCTGAATTGTAATAAAATAATGAGTTCAATAATTCAATAAAATGAAACAAGTTAATCCATGGTTGTGAAACAATGATTCTGTTGCGACACTCCCTGACGTTTCCGCCACGATTTGTTGTTTTACGTGGTCGGGGTGTGACAGAAAAGTTGGTATCAGAGCCAATGGTTATAGGGAATTAGGTTATTAGTAATGCTTTTACCTAGACTATAACCTTCCTAGGACCCTAACACAAGATTCTTTTGTTTAGATTTTTAAAACAATACCGTCACCTATCCTTAGGTGACAACCACAACAAGAACACAGATTTCAAATCCGCTTTGAAAACCAATCATCTGTTCTAGGATGATTTATTATAAGGTTTTGAACCTTCAAAGTTTTCAAAATCTCGTCAAAGTTTGGGTCTTATAATGTGAACACGTGCAATCTGGAAGGGTGGATGCTTGTACTCTGAGTTTTCTGTCTAAGGCTAGAGAGTTCATACAAATCCGCAGTATCGGACCAGTCACTCTTACCTGGGAACTCTTGGGGTGAGTGTCCACTTATAGGCTAAAGCATGTCTGTAACATCTGTGCTTGTAATCATTGTGAACAGTTCGTTTATCAATAAAACAATGTTATTTGATCCCAATGTTTGTTTGGTTATGTTTTACATTTTTCATGTTTTGACTTTTGTTCAATTTCAAACTCTATATCGCTTTCTGGAGAGTTATACGCAAACTGGTGAGTAAACGTAATCAGTTTAATGCGACAAATACTCCGGAACATCAACATATACTTAACATACCTTAAATAACCGTTACATAACTTAGAAATAAGTTTTGAAGGCTTTGGTATGGCAAAAACAAGTTAATTTGCCTACAGGGACTAAATTTGACAAACTGCGAAAGTATGCCAATTTGAACTGTAACAGAAATTCCGAAACATGACCATAAGTTAAACATACCATAAATATCCTTTACATAGCTTAGAAATAGGCTTTGAGGGGTTCGGTGTGCTAAAATAAACTTTTGGCTCATTCAGGGACTAAAAGTGTCAAAAAGTGCACAAGTTTGCACTTTCGCACATAACTTACGTTCTGAATACATTCGGACATCCAAAAATTTATGTAAGCACTAAAATATTTTATTTTAGTGTTTGGCATGAGAAAAATCCATTCGTCGCACAATTTGGATCGTTTTTCGCGCTTATGCGCATTCCGTCGTAATTAAGCGAACATCGCGATTGTACGGCCAAACAAACCGACATCCTAGATATTTTTGAGCACATTTTAAGTTCCCTATACTTTAACTTCATTTTAGAGCTTTGAAATGGGGTTAACGGGCCTTAAACGTGTCGGAAATGGCTTTATTGCATAACAGGGACCAAAAATGACAATTCTGCATAGTTGATGGCTTACGGACCGTAAGCCATCACCTTACGGTCCGTAAGGGGTCCCCAGCACATCATAATGTTCTAAACCAGCTGTTAACAGCTGTTAACCACTCCCAAATCCTTTGCCACATGTTAATCCCTGATGGTGGGGGGCCAATTTGGGTACCATAAGGTTTCAACAAGTGTAGGGACAAGATCAAAGCACGTTATTCGATAAAAGATCCTAACGGTCTTGCAAATCCTATAAATACCCCTTGATTCACAACTCAAAACCCACTTGAATTCTGATTTTTCTCTAAGTTGGGGTGTTCTATCACTTCATACCTGAGAAATATTTGGAAATCAAAGCTTTCGGGGACCCTTTGTAAGTGTTCCTTCGTTCTTTTACTCTTTAAGCGTTAAAAGTCAAACTTTGTTTGACTTTCTGCGTTGACCAGTTTATGGTCAATGCGAAGTTCGTTTGAACTTCATAACGTGAGCGTAATCACGATGGTTATAGTCCCTAGTGACTATACCTACTGATTACCACGTTATCTAGGCTCAGTGACGAGTCGTAGTTTCGGCCAAAATGCGTGTTATTGCGTATTTTGTAACCAAACTACTCTTAGGTATCAAAACCGTTTGTTTTGATACCAAACCTATTTTCTAAACTTAGTTAAGCATGTTTTAACATGCTTAGCTCGTCACTTTTTAGTTTAGTGCTTATATAGGGTCGTAAGGTAAGCGATCTAAACAATCGCTTATACTTTCGAACCCGACCCGTTTGGTCGATCATTAGGATCCGACCAAACACATTAGGTGACCATAGTTGTATAGGGAATAACCTTCCGAGGTTATACCTTATGGTCACGACGTTTAGTTAGTTGTATGATAGGTAGTTTATATGCCTTAGGTAAATTACCAAAATGCCCTTTTTATGACAAAATTCATTTTAAGCCTATGTAACTTAATTTTTGACATCTAAACTGATTTAGTAACAATATTAGACATGTTAAGGCATATTTTACTTATCATAGGACTAGTTAGGCGTTCCGAACGCGTTTTACACGAACGACGCGTTAAAGTAGCATAAGCTACCTAAACGGGTCATAACGGGTCAAAAGCACTTAGGTTAGGTTTCATTTTAGTATGTAGGCTTTGTTAAACCATACTACATGAGTTCCCATACTCATTTGGTTTACGAGCCCTCATTCTATCCGATCCTCCGATATAGGTCCGGTTTATTAACATAGTTACCTATATTAGGTGCTGTTTGATATCCGTGATCTCTAGAATTGTTTGGTTGTTACTCAAGGACTACTAAGCAATCTCAAGTGAGTACATAGACCCCTCTTTTACTGTTTTCAAACTGTTTTGGGGTGAAACACATGTGCCTACTTGTTACTTTCATGCTTTTCCATGTTTTCACATCATATACTTGCTATGTTCGTTAGTACATTTATAGTACATGATTTACATTACATTGTTTTGCTATGTATGTTTACTTAGCATACTTAGTACATTGTTTTACTTTACATTTCTGCTATGTATGTTGACTGATAGCATGCTAGCACATTGATTTACATGACTTTTCTGCTTCGTATGTTAACTTAGCATACTTAGTACATTGTTTTCATATAACATGTTCACATTTTCTATGACATTTGGTTTGCAAAAACGGGACTTATATACGTTCATTAACATTAGCTACGCTGCTCGGTAGTAAGTACTGGTACCATAGGACTTGACAAATCCCATTCCTGACATCCCGGGTTTGTTTGGATGTAAGGAATGACTGAATCCGAAAACATTTCTTTTGATAACCTTGACTTAGGGTTATCCGACTGTCTCAAGGCTTGAATGTATGCGTTAACTTACCACATAAGTGTTTGTATCAATGTAACATGCATTACTTTGCAAAACATAACTTTTTGATATATTCAAAATACTTTGTTTTGTACATTCTTACATTTGGTTTATGTAACAACACATTACTTACCAGACATACATTTGCTACACATTACTTGACTACATTTGGACTATTAACATTTGATATGATTTATACAAGGACTTTTGACAATTGGTTTAAACATAGACTTTATACATTGGTGGTTTGTTTAAGTGACTTAAGTAACGAGATGTGAGTAATATGATACAAACATGGTGGATACGCCGCTGGTACTTCCTATATATAAGTGTTTGTATTATATTGCCTATCATAGCGTTATTTAAATCATTCAATTTGGACTTATACATTTTACACAAGTAACACGATTTTCACAAGTAACACGATTTTCACAAGACTTTGGTTTACAAACAATTTACTTTATACAACTCATTTCACTTGGTTATACATTTAACCATACATTATTCTTTTATTCATACATATCATTTGATCTTATCGCTTTTTAAATGATTTACAAAACAAAAACAATTTACAAGGTTCATGACTGACTTTTGCTAATCAACTTTTTCTAAACTTATAAGTCATGAATCTTATTTTCACAAAACCTATGTATCTCACATGCATTTTTATGCTGACGTACCTATTTTCACATGTGTTTTCAGGAGCTTTTGCTTAGGATGATGATCGTGACACTAGGGCGGACCTGTGCCTTAGAGACATAAAATAAAGATAGAACTAGTTTAATTATGTTCTGAACTCTTTATTTCCTGTTTTGAGACAATGTAACACTCTTGTTTGATAAATAAAATATAACTTTGTATGCCATGGTTGTGAAACAATAATTCTGTTACAACACTCCCCGACGTTTCCGCCACAATTTGATGTTCTACGTGGTCGGGGTGTGACAATGTCTTCGCGATACATTATATTGACCCAATTACCTTGATTGGTCACTGCGTGTCATTTTTTTGTTCGAGGTAACGAACGAATGATCGCCTTCCTTGTGTTTTGTCGATGTTTTCAATACCTCTTTTGTTTTTCCAATTGTCGACCTCACTCGTTTCTCATGTTCCCTTGTTCCTTTTAGACAATGCCTCCTCGATGAGATGCACAACCTCTAACCAACGAAGAAGTCGCAGCCCTTGTCTCTCAGCAAATGGTTGCAGTGCTTCCGAACATAGTAACCCAGATCCATCAGTTATGCAACAACAATAACAACAACAATGCTCAGTGTAGTTTCAAAACCTTCAATTCTGCTAAACCTTTGAAGTTTTCTGGGTCTCAAGGAGCAAACGCGCTCCTGCAATGGTTTGAAAGTTTGGAGAGCACATTCAGACATGTGAAATGTCTGAATGAGCGCAAGGTTGAGTTTGCATCTAGTGCATTCGAGAAGTGTGCTCTTACATGGTGGAACGGTGTGATGCGTGATAGGGGTGCCGATGTGGCAATGGCACAAACCTGGGAAGAGCTTCGGGCTCTAATGATGAAGGAATTTTGTCCTCGTCATGAGCTCAGGGCTTTGGAACGGGAATTTGATGATCGTAAACAAGACAGCGGTGAACATCGAGCCTACACTGATCATTATGAGGAGTTAAGTCTGTTATGTCCTACCATGGTTACGCCTTTGGAGAAGGCAATTGAAAAGTACATCGATGGCCCCCCTGACTTAGTTCAGGACATTGTTACTGGTAGCAACCCTACTACCGTCAGACAAGCCATCGAACTATCTGCTACCCTGACTGAATCTCAGATCAGGAAGGGTAAACTTTTCTGAAAAGGCGACCAGAAACCATCTGACAAGTCAGCACAAGAAAAACCAAACGATAAACAGACCGAGTCCTCTAAGAAGTCGAAGAAGCGTAAGGCTTCACAAAACATCGCAGTAGTTGCTCAGAATGATCAGGTTGCACTAAACCAGCCAGCACAGCCTCGTGCTAGGAAAAACTATATTCGTACTGCACCTTTGTGCAACAAATGCAATCATCATCATGTGAATCAGACACCGTGTCACAAATGTACCCACTGTGGACGATTGGGACATTTGGTCAATACCTACCGTTATGCTAACCAAAACCAAGCTGCTGCAAATCCTACTGCTGTTCAAGCACAGTTTCCACCTGGATCGTGCTATAACTGTGGTGATCTCACTCACTACCGAAACAATTGCCCAAGACTTGTTAACGCAAATCCAGCGCGTGGATGAGTGTTTAACATAAACGAGGCAAATGCAAATGACAATGCAGCAGTGAACAATTAGACTTTTGTATTTCCTTATTTGTTATCTTTTGAAATAATTCAGCTGTTCTATAAATAAAATTGTTGTTCCAATTTTATTTTGTGAAACTGTTGTGATTGTGTGTCTGCATGACATACCCCTACGATACCGATACCAAGGAATCGTGTTCCTAGCAGAACAAACTACTCATGTGGTTCTTTCATTTTATGATCACTTGTGGTCTCCCCTAAAATCCTAAGTACTCGTTACTTTTAAAGGAACAAAGTACAAGGTACAAATTACAAGTACTTAAACAAATATGTGAAGTACCATTTCAAATCCTTGATTTGATATCTAAAGGTACTTTCATAAGTCCTTAACTGGACCCATGTTATGTGACTATGTACACGATTATCAAGTACATTTTTGCTTCATGTATCCTAATAAGATCTTCCTATCTTCATAGTTAGATTCTTCATGTATCAAGTACATTTTTGCTTCATGTATCCTAATAAGATCTTCCTATCTTCATAGTTAGATTCTTGGGGATATTTAAAGTACTAATTAAAGTCCGTGATTGGATTTCTGGTGTACTTTAAATGCATTAATTCAAATTAACGAACGAGCTAATAACTAAATTAACGAATACACGATTATGTGATTATGTGTTTATGTGTAATTCTGAAGCTCGCTATCTAAGTCTTGATAGAATCTTCCGTATTTTCATTGTTAGATTCTCAGAAGGATACTCAAAGTACTATCTTAAATCCTTAAGGGGCTATCTATGCAAATAGTCAGACCCTTGGATTCCAAGTACTGTTTCAAAACGATTATTTGGTTCAAAGTTAAAAAGACCTTTTTGATGGTCTATTTAAAGAGATCATACGACGATCTAGTTAAGGAGATCATGTGTTGATCTAGTTAAAAAGATCGTTCGTTGATCTAGTTAAAAAGATCCTCTGGTGGTCTAGTCAAGTCATTTCATGTTTGTCCGATTGATTTTCCCTACACATTATAAAATGAACTGTGCGGACTGTGCAAGGAATTACGTAATTATGGATGCATACATAATTATGGAATTCAGTGCACAGAAACCACAGCAAGTTTTGTCATGTGTTAAGACCTATAGTGATGAGAATAATGAGACGGGAACAATGTAAAAAGGGCATTTTGGATACGCCGCTGGTACTTCGTGTATAAAAGTGTTCCTTATTACATTGCAAGCGTAGCGTTATTTGAGTTACTAGAAGTCCTGGACCTTGACCATTGTTATTTTAATCTTGCATTCTCCGACTCTGTTTTCGAGCACACACAAGTTTCCTATAATAGTCTTCATAGGAAACATTCTCATATCCGTTGTTCAAAGCTCCATGCTTTTGTTACAACAACGATAACATTTTGGCAATTAACAGATTCGCTAAGAATCCAAACGTGACCTAGAGTTTTACATGGGAAACTGAGGATTCATTCGAAAGCGAAACAATCCCAGTTGTCTTCACAGGTTTCCTCTAAAATTAAATTTCGGGACGATATTTCATAAAGTATGGGAGACTGTGACACCCGTGTCACTACGACCATCAAACAAATACCAAACCAATGAAATATTGTGTTTCATACTTGGGATTGGTATAAATATGTGTATCATTTGCACGTGTCAATTCTTGTTCAATTTCGAGTTTTAAATCGCTTTCTAGAAAGTTATACGCGAACTGATGCGTAAACGCAATCAGTTGAATGCAACAAACACTCCGGAATAGTGACATAGGCTCAACATACCTTAAATAACCTTTACATAACTTAGAAATAAGTTTTGAAGGGTTTGATGTGTCAAAACCAAGTTTATTCGATCGCAGGGACTATTTGCGTCAAACTGCGAAACTATGCCGATTTGTATGGTAACAAACATTTCGGAACTTGAGCATAAGTTAAACATACCCTAAATATCCTTCACATGGCTTAGAAATAGGATTTGAGGGGTTCGGTATGCTAAAATAAACTTATTTGATCAATAGGGACTAAAAGCGTCAAAAAGTGGATAAGTTTGCATTTTCGCGCATATCTTACGTTCTGAATATATCCGGACATCCAAAAATTTATGTAATCATTAAAATATTTTATTTTAGTGATTGGCATGATTAAATTCCATTTGTCGCTTAATTTGGATGGTTTTTGCGTTCGTTACGACTTCCGTCGTAATTAACCGAATAATGCAACCGTACGACCAAACGAACCGACATCCAAGATTTTTTTGAGCATAATTTAAGTTCCCTATACTTTAACTTCATTTTAGAGCCTTGAAATGGCGTTAACGGGGCTTAAACGTGTCAAAAATTCATCGAAAACCAAGTTTTGGGCTTGCAGGGGCCAAAACTGTCAATCTGCCAAAGATCTTAGGCGGGCCACGTAAGCAGAGGAGTAAAGCTACGTGGGGCGCGACAGACTTACAGATCAGAAACATTGAATCTGGACTTCCAGCTTGTTTTAGATGGTTTTGTTCATGGTTTTTCCATACCATCTGCTTGTTTTTGCTTGTATTTCATGTCCCCGTGGTTTCTAAAACCATTTGCCCACATGTATGGCTTAGATTGATCCCTCTTTAGCAATAAACGATCCTAACGGTTTACCAAAAACTATATATAGCCATGCCTTCACTCCATTTTCTGCACCCTTGATCATTTTAATGCTCTAAGTTGAAGCCTTTGCTTTATACCTGAGTGTTATAGATCAAGTTCTCCCTAGCTTGGACCCTTTGTAAGCTTCTTTCGTTCTTTTATCACTTTTCAAGCGTGAAAGTCAAACAGTGTTTGACTTTCTGCTTTGACCAGTCTTTGGTCAACACAAAGTTCTTTTGAACTTTGCAACGTGAGCGTAATCACGATGGTTATAGTCCCTTGTGACTATACCTACTGATTACCACGTTGACTAGGCGTAGTGACGAGTCGTAGTTTCGGTCAAAATGCGTATTTATGCGTATTTTGCAACCAAACTACTCTTGGGTATAAAAACCCTTTGTTTTGATATCAAAACCTGTTTTCTAACTTAGTTAAGCCTGTTTTAACATGTTTAGCTCGTCACTTTTAGTTTAGTGCTTGTTTAGAGTCGTAAGTCAACCGGTCTAAACCACCGCTTAGACTTTCAAACTCGACCCGTTTGGTCAATCATTTGGATCCAACCAAGCATATTTGTGACCATAGTTGTATAGGGAATAACCTTCCGAGGTTATACCTTATGGTCACTTAGGTGGTGTTTGGTTTTTGGCCAGAAGCACTTCTGGCCACTTATGTATGCGCCGCGCAGACGCGCGCAGACGTTTGGATGTTGCAGCTTGTTTGTTTTCTCGCAGACCTTTCATTAAAAAAGGTCTGCGAGACCTCTTCACCAAGCAGACATGTTCCATCCTCTTCCAACCTCTTCTCCTTCTTCTCCCTCTGCCACCACCACCTCCTCTACCACCACCACCTCCTCCTCCGACACCACCTCCTCCGCCGCCACCACCTCCTCTGCCACCACCACCTCCGCCACCCATCTCTCTCTCTCTCTCTTCAGCAGAATCAACCTCCGACACCCATCATCTCTCTCTCTCTCTCTCTTCAGCAGAATCATCTCTCTCTCTCTCTTCATCACAAACCAACTCCCAACATGTTAAAACCCACCACAGAATCAAGAGAGAGAGAGGGAGTGGCAGGAGAGAGAGGGAAAGAAAAGAGAGAGATCTATGATGGCGGTGGTGCTATGGCGGTGGTGGAACCCCCAAATCGAACGACGGTGGTGCTATGGCAGATCGAACGAACCCCCAAATCGAACAAACCCCCAGATCTGTGATGGCGGTGGTGCTATGGCAGATGGTGGGTTTTGATGTTCTTCATCTTCAAACAAACCCCGAAATCGAACGACGGCAGATGGTTGTGACGGGGTGGGTGGTTGCGACGGGGGTGGGTGGTTGGGACGGGGGTGGGTGGTTGTGGTGGTGGTGGTGAGGTGGTGGTGGTGGTGAGGCAGATGGTTGTGGCGGTGGTGATGCAGAGAGAGAGGACAAGAGGGGTTTGTGTGTGTAAAGTGTGTGTTTGTGTGTGTTTTGAAGATCTTTTGTGGAATAAAAAAACAAACCCTCTTCTCCTTGCAGACTGCAGACCTTTGGTCCACCTCTTCTCCTACAGATGCCTGCAGATGTGGTCCGCAGACTGCAGACCTTTTACCTCTTCAAAAACAAACACCACCTTAGTTTAATTAGTTGTATGATAGGTAGTTTATATGCCTTAGGTAAATGACCAAAATGCCCTTTTCATGCATAATTAAGTTTTAAGCATATGTAACTTAAACTTTTGTCACTTAACTGATTATGCAACATAATTAAACATGTTTAGTCATATAATACTTGTCATAGGACTAGTTAGACGTCTCGAACGCGCGTTTGCGTGAACGGCGCGTTAAAGTAGCGTAAGCTACCTTAATGGGTCGTAACGGGTCGTAAGCACTTAGGATAGGTTCCGTTTTAGAATGTAGACTTCGTTAAACCATATCACATGAGTTCCAATGCTCATTTGGTTTACGAGACCTCATTCTACTCAATCTTCCGACTTAGGAGCCGATTGTTTAACATAGTGATTCCATACTAGGTGCCACTTGATTCCTTGATTTCCCGAGCTTCGTTAGGACACTTAATCAAGGATACTTGCAATCTCAAGTGAGTACATAGACCCCCCTCTTTTTACATGTTTTCAAGGTGATTATGTGAGTACATAGACCCCCCTCTTTTTACATGTTTTCAAGGTGATTATGTGAGTACATAGATCCCCTCTTTTTACATGTTTTCAAGGTGATTATGAGTACATAGTCCCCTCTTTTACCGTTTTAAACTGTTTTGGGGTGAAACATATGTGCCTATTTGTTATTTTCATGATTTCAACTATACGATTTACATGCTAGTACTTATCTTTTGACGAATTGAACAATTATCTATGGTTTAAACACAAATTTCCAAAGATTTTAAAACTAATTGTTCGATTGTACTTTCTTTATACATTCACCAAAGCCGATTGGTAGTATGATATAGCGCTATAGGACTAGACACCCCATTCTTGTTGTATGGAATGTCAGAAACCAAATAGAAATTGCCTTTGTGGTATTTCTATAGTCTCCAAGGTGTAGTTTGATACACTAAGGCTTGAATGAATACTAAATCACAGTTTCCTTTGTATATTTTGATATACTACCGAGGTACAGTTTGATGTGCTCTCAAATGTGATATTATAAACCAAAGTATAATTTGATATACTATGTACAAAATCCAACATATGTTTTAATATACTACTGACGTTGTTATTTACCAAAGCATAGTTGATATGTTATTATCAAAACCAAAGCATAGTTGATATGCTATTATCAAAACCAAAGCATAGTTGGTATGCTATTATCAAAACCAAAGCATAGTTGATATGCTATTTTCAAAACCAAAGCATAGTTTGATATGCTATCTTTCAAAACCAAAGTATATTTGTGATATACTACCAAATCTACTATTTCAGTAACAAAAGTATATTTTGATATACTATACGTTTAACTATTTCAAAACCAAAGTATATTTTTGTATATACTACAAACCTTTTATCAAAACAATGCATTTTTAGAAACAAAACTTTTACAAGGATTCTTGGCTATTTTTGTAAAACATAAAACCTTTTTCTTATGTTAACTAAAGCCATGGATCTAAATCAAAAAAACCTATGTTACTCACAGGCATTTTTATGCTGACGTACCTATTTTCACATATGTTTCAGGTGCTGCTATGTGATGGTTACTGATGCATGGTATACATAGGATGGACTCGTGCCTTGGTGACTTTAAAACTTGAAAGACAATATTTGTATTTATCTGAATATTAATAAAACAATGAGTTCAATAATTCAATAAAACGAAACAATTTAATCCATGGTTGTGAAACAATGATTCTGTTACGACACTCCCCGACGTTTCCGCCACGATTTGTTGTTTTACGTGGTCGGGGTGTGACACTATCGCAACCCCCGACCCCTATTCCTAGGAGCGGGCGCCGCGAACATCTAGATGGGTGGTATCAGTGTTTATTAGTTTAGCAGCAGAAATGAGACATTAGGACCGTAGTTAGGAAATATTTTTATCAGATTATAACACCAAATTTTTATAACAATTCTTTGGGATGAATCCCAAGTTTATCTGACAGTACAATTTGTAGGGGTAATCCCTAATTATTGAAAATAAAACTCCTTTTTATTTAGGTAACTTTTATAGCCACTTTTCCAAGCCTTCAGTGCTCTCCAGCTGGCTTCTATTTGGCTTTCACATTGTGTTACCTGAAACGCGTTTTAGAAACATTTTATTAGCAAGAAATACTGGTGAGTGCATCCCAGTTTAATCAAAATAGTTTTATCACTTTTACAGAATTGAGGGCATCCGCAATTACATTTGTTTATATATACTCAATTACTCATTCGGTACTGTCAACACCTGACTTGTGGGTCATATTACCCATTGGCTAACTCTTTGTCCAATGGTAACACTTTCCACATTTTGATCACGCTCATAATCTTCCATTCTCTAGAGTTTGAAAAGGGAGTAAAGCATCATCATATCTGTTATCTTTCTTTACATCGTTGGTTCAAATCTTATGACTTGTATTGCTTTCCAACCCAAACAAGAATGCATGGCATATGGTAATACCATGTTATAACCAATCTTCTTCAATTGTAACGTAATATAGTTAATTTAATTATTATTATTAACTGGATGATGGATAATACTCGTTCAGTTAGGCATAACTACAGAGGAAAGAATCAATAATACAGCTACAATGCCAATAATATGAAGTAGATTACCGGTTTAGGAGGTTCCCATTTATTTGACTATCATGATGTTTTGGATATGGTGTAGGATTAATAGGTTGTTTTTAATTCATTTTCATACATTAACATCCTAAAATTGTATAAAACGTGAAAAACTATATCATGTCATCGTGATGCTCTTCGTCGTTATCAAAAATGTCATCATCATCGTTTGCGGGTTGCTTTCAAAGGGAGAAAGTTGTTATGTTTTTTCATAAATGTTGGGCTTTTAAACAATCCCGAAACAAATTCCTAGAATAATATATATCAAAACCCACATTAGCATTTTAACATACTACCAACAAATATATACCAAAGTTACCAATCTTCTAGCAAAACTACTAACATAACCGACATTAACCAAATTCGCAAACTAACATAACCCAACATTTTTGTGACATCTATGTCTCTACGACCATCATATAAATACGAAACCAATGAAATCTTGTGTTTCATTCTCGGGATTTGTACAATTACATGTGACAACTACACATATCAATTCTGGTTCAATTTCAAGCTTTTAAATCACTTTCTGGAAAATTTATACGCAAACTGTTACATAAACGTAATCAATTTGATGCGACAAACACTCCGGAATAGTGACATAAGCTTAACATACCTTAAATAACCTTTACATAACTTAGAAATAAGTTTTGAAGGGTTTGGTGTGGCAAAAACAAGTTTATTCAATCACAGGGACTATTTGCGTCAAACTGCAAAAGTCTGCCGATTCATATAGCAACAGACATTCTGGAACAAGATCATAAGCTAAACATACCCTAAATACCCTTAATATTGCTTAGAAATAAGTTTTGAGGGGTTCGGTATGCGAAAATACGCTTATTTGATCATAGGGACTAAAAGCGTCAAAAACTGCATAAGTTTGCATTTACGCGCATAACTTACGTTCTGACCATATCCGGACATCCATAAATTTTTGTAATCGTTAAAATATTTTATTTTAGTGATGGGAATGCAAAAATACCATTCGTCGCGCAATTTGGATCGTCTTCGCGTCCGTTCGCGTTTCGTCGTAATTAACCGAACAATGTGACCGTACGATCAAACAAACTGACATCCGTGATATTTTCAAGCATATTTCAAGTCCCCTATGCTTTAACATCCTTGTAGAGCCTTGAAATGGGGTTAACGGGGGTTAAACGCGTCAGAAAAACAAGTTTTGGAGCTGTAGAGGCCTCTTTTGCCAAAATTAAAACTTTTGGCGAGAGTACTAGGCTGGGAGCGAAGATTGAAGTTGTTTCCTTCGCAGCCAGCGAGGCCTGGAGCTGGGCAGATTCATAGATTCTTCAAAACAGCCTGCTGAACTCAGTTTTAACCTTATTTTTTGCATATTGTGGGCTGGTTTATGTGTTCCCCAAGTTGCCTAGTCAGTGTATAACAAGTGTAAGGCCAAGATTATCTTTTGATCCATTCAAAAACACTTGGCAATGATCAATGGAGGCTTGATTTCCTATAAATACCCAAGAATTTCAAGCTTTCAACTTGCTCATTTGCTATTTCCTTCTTCACCTGCTCTAAGTGGAGGCAATCACTTGTTGAGGGCCACCTACCTGAGCATTCTTGGTTCCTTTTTCCAAGCTTGGACTCTTGTAAGTGTTCTTTCTTGCTTGGTTATGTATATTAAGCAAGAAAGTCAAACAGTGTTTGACTTTCAGCTTTGACCATGAATTGGTCAAGACAAAGTTCGTTTGAACTTTGCAACGTGAGCGTAATCACAATGGTTATAGTCCCTTGTGACTATACCTACTGATTACCACGTTGACTAGTCGAAGTGACGAGTCAAAGTTTCGGTCAAAATGCACGATTATGTGCATTTTGCGACGAAACTATTTTCGGGTATCAAAACACTTTGTTTTGATATCAAATCATTTTTCTAACTTAGTTAAACATGTTTTAACATGTTTAACTCGTCACTTTTAGTTTAGTGCGTGTTTTGGGTCGTAAGTCAAGCGGTCTAGACAACCGCTTAGACTTTCGAACTCGACCCGTTTGGTCGATCATTAGGATCCAACCAAACATATTTTGTGACCATAGTTGTATAGGGAATAACCTCCCAAGGTTATACCTTATGGTCACTTAGTTTAATTAGTTCTATGATAGGTAGTTTATATGCCTTAGTTTAATTAGTTCTATGATAGGTAGTTTAAGCATATGTAACTTAAATTTTGACACTTAAACTGATTATGCAACATTATTAAACATGTTAGGGCATATAATACTTGTCATAGGACTAGTTAGGCTATCTGAATGCGCTTTTGCGCAAATGACGCGTTAAAGTAGCGTAAACTACCTTAACGAGTCGTAACGGGTCATAAGCACTTAGGATAGGTTCCGAATCAGAATGTAGGCTTTGTTAAACCATATTATATGTGTTCCAACACTCATTTGGTTTACAAGACCTCATTCTATCCGATCTCCCAATTTAGGTACCAAATTATTAACATAGTGATCCGATACTAGGTGCCACTTGATTCCTTGATTGCCCGAGCTTGTTTGTTCACCTAAACGAGGAAACCTTGCAATCTCAAATGAGTACATAGTCCCCTCTTTTACCATTTTTCAAATATTTTGGGGTGTTACACATGTGCCTACTTGTTACTTTCATGCTTTCATGACATATACTTGCTATGTTCATCTAGTACACATATAGTACATGATTTCAATTGCCATTTGCTATGTATGTTGACTGAGCATGCTAGCACATTGATTTCATACATTACATTTCTGCTGCATATGTTTACTCAGCATATGTGTGACAACCCGTGCTCCTGATCCCTCAGTAATCAATCGATTATTATTATTACTATTAAATAATAATCCGCAACGAGACGTTTATTCGTTTAGTATTTAATTACCTTTACATTTAATAAAATAATCGGGCCTGTTTGTTTTGATAGAAATCCATACACACTTGGGCTAGGCTTAAGCCCACTCCCTAATTAACCTAAACCCTACACTCTATATATACTCTTTATAAAACCCCACCCTCATTTTAATAAACATAAAACCCTAAAAGTTTGGCAGCCGTCACTACCTTTCTCTCTCTCTCCCACCTTAAATTCCCCCTCTCTCTACAATCCTTTCTTCTCTAAAATGACCTGCAAACAAAACATCATCATCTCCGTCCCGATTGTGCGACGCCGATAACACCTCCTTCTAAACATACTCAACTCCTTCGTCTCCGGTTAAATCTCCGGCGACGCCAGTGCTCTCCGTTCAACCTCTAGCAGCTCGCGACGCTCCGACTGCACCCCCGATAACTCACACTTACTCGGCCTGGAGCTCCGTTTTCGTTCCATTCTTCCGACACACACACTACATCGGAACCAGGTTAGAACGACGTCGTTATTTGTGTGCTTGATTTGTCAAACCGTATGAATCTGCTGAATGTTGCTTTGAACCTGCTACATCTCATGTTGTGATTATGTTTAAAAATGCTCACTGTTTGATTTAAGGAATGTGTTGATTGCTATTGCTTAAAAATGATGATATGAATAAGTTAGTCCGTAACCCGGTTCTCGGTTTAGTGAAACGAGGAGAAACATGTCCGATGGTGTGTTCATACTGTGGTTTGATTGTGAATTCGTGGTCTTATGTGTTCTTACCGTGGTCTGATGTTGTGATATATTAAATATACGAAGATGAACATGTTAAGATGATGATTGATTCCGAATATGTAGATGTTAATGATGAGGATTCCGTCTAAAGCTTGTCTAACGTAACAATAATGTTCTTATTCATGCTTGTTTTGCTTTGATTAAAATTGATGCTATGTAAACTGGGTTTTTCTTTGAATGTACAACCATATATGCTCTATGTACAACCTGGTCATACACACTTGTGTTATTGTTAGATGGTTTGTAGGATGAATGGTTGATGATGAACGATTCCCTGGTAAGTGTTTGTGAAATAATGATGATAGTAATATGGACCCTAACCACAAAGACTTGAATGTGCATATGATTTAGATCGCAATAACTGTTAGCGACAATAGGAATAAAATATAATTGTTTTAATGAATAAATTAAAGGATGGAAACATGATCTGTAATGTGAAAGGGTCAATGATGTGCTTACATGGAATGTACAACATTATATGCATAGGGTACAAGACTGGTAATGCTCATGGTTGAAATATGTAAAGTAAATGAAACTTTGTCTTTACTGATTTGATTTAAGGTGGTGAAAAGGGAGTATGTTATGACCGTAGAACATTAAATCGCACAATTAGCTGGCACTCAACTGTTTGGAATGCAAGGTGTTTTGTATAATGTCACCTTGATGATACATGACCCATTGATTATTTTGGAGTTCATGGGGTCCTTGATTTTGTATATTAACTGTTTTGATAATTGTTGTATGGGGATGGATTTTTATATGAAAAATGGATGCTTATTGGAGTTTGTTGTGAATAATGTCTGGATATGATATTAATACGGGTATAGGCTTACTGTTTCTTAATATGAATTTAGACTGTGTACATGTTTGGGTGAAACAGTAGGTAATAATAAGGATGGATAATGGAATGTCCATGAATCTCATTATGATTGACTGATTTAATCCTAGGAACCTGCATGATGTTGTGTATTTGTCTTGTCTAAAAGGATCCGTTTATTAGAGATGAAAATCCCAATAAAGAACATTTTGAATGACATGAAAATATTTGAAATGTGTGGATTTGATCTGTTTTGGTAAGTGTATGGTAGAATAAACATGTTAAAGGAATATGATTGGATCGTACAAGTGGGTAAGTTTCTAGAAGGATTCCATCAGTGGTTGCGAGTCGAGATCGTGTGGTTTCCACTCGAAACCATTTAGTGGCAACTCGAAACCAGGCAACACAACAGGGGACTCGAGACCGGGTAGGTTGCGACTCGAGACCGTGTGATCTCGACTCAAGGCTTGACCCGAGACCCCAAGGTTTCGACTCAAAGAGGTACACAACTCAAAGCCTCCTGTTGCGACTCGAAACCCTATGGTTGCGACTCGAAACCTCTGTGTTCGAGTCGAGACCATGTGGTTTCGACTGACCTGGTTTATTTAGTCTTTGGGCTGTTGTTTATTTGGGCCGCACTGTTAACTGCTATGTTTTGGACTACGGGTTAACTGTTACTGTTACTAAGTACGGTTCATATGCTGGGCTAGGCCCAATACTTTATATGATAGTATGACTTACGTGCTATGTGTTAGATACGTGTAGTTGTACGTGACATTTACTTGCACACGAACCTAATAAATATTTACAAACCATAATAGGGTATGGTTGACCAACGTAACACAAGTAAATTAACTACCGAGCAAAGCAAAGGTGAGTTCACTACTTTTTACTTAAAGCATGCGTTCCCGGTGGTTGGGAAACGGAACAAAACACTTTTCCTGGTTTGGGATTGCTTACTATCTCCTTGTGCGGGATACGGTATTTCTATCTCCTTGTGTGGGATACGGGTAACAACGCTATCTCCTTGTGCGGAATACAAACTTACTTTTCTTCCCTTGTTACTGGGAGCAAACTTACTCACTTCCCTTGTTACTGGGAACTTTTAGTTAATTACTGTTTATACTGGATGCAACAAGCAACACTAAACAAAACTCTATCACTTAAGTCCTCACTTCTTAATACCGATTAGTCGCCGGGGTCAGGCGAACGGGTTATTAGTTGATAGCGCTATTTAGGTCTCACCAACCTCACACCGTGCCCGCGTATGGGATCGGGCGTGAACTAATGTACTCTGGCAACCGTCAATGATGATAGAACATTGACAAACGGGGCACTCTACGGAAACGTACGGATGAATAGTATTCGGTATTGTAAAAACAGTTTAGTCGCTTACTTATGGGGTAGCTCCCCATCGCATGTATAAACGGATAAATTAACTGTTGAAACAAGTTTTTGGAAATAAAACTGGAAAACTCTAAACCCGTGAACTCGCCAACTTTATGTTGACACTCTACTGCATGCTTTGCAGGTTGCTCGATACAGCTCTGGACGGACGTTGCAATCGGATGGAGTACGTGGTTCGTAAGTAATATGATAATAAACTTGTGGTTTTGAATTACGATATGAATATCTTTCCCTTCCGCTGCAAAACCTTAACCATGTTTTGAAAAATTTAAATTGGCCGCTAATTACACCATTAATTGTAATGATAACTAATCGGTTCAAAATAATTAGTGGCTAAGATCCTGGTCGTCACACGCCTCGCGGTAATACTCCGCGTGTGGATTTTGAGGGTGTGACAGATTGGTATCAGAGCCATTGGTTATAGTGAACTAGGTTTAAATTATAAAATGTTTTGGACTTAAAATATTTTTATATGAAAACCAGACTATAACCGTTCTTTAACGAAAACCACAACGACACCACACTCCGGATTGCAAGGTTCGTCCACCTCAGATACTCACCTGGTAATGGTAGGTTATCGGCATTTACTTGTACATTACTTATGTGTGTGAACATGCGTGTGTGTATGCATACTATTACCATATATGTGTTAGTATGTATGTGTGTATATTTGGTATTCAACATAGTGGAACATACGAAGGCTGGGCTGGCGTGGTACGTGTTAAGCAGGAACGAGCCCTCCTAAACCTGATTCGAAACCACGAAACGCTAAGAGTAAGGAACCAGTTATTCCGAGCCCTCGTCCACGTATTTCCTAACATCATCCCTGAACTACGAATTGACGCAAAAGATCTTTACTCGATAGACCAGCTCAGGAAAGGCCTGCTACGGACCACATAGAAAAGTTACATGAACGAATCGACGAAGGGGAGCCACCCATATATATATTATAAGGAAGGCACGAGCTAGTCAACCCCCCGACGAGTACGGCAACTTTGATGCTTACCCTATCCTTCATTTGTCAGAACTGTTAGTGTTTGACGACTTCCCTGATTCTGCGAATCCTTTCGCCAGCTTTCGTACGAATCCGCGTTTATTGCTCAGATGGTATCCCCGCTCCTATCGTATCTTTATCACGACATCCACATTTCTTCGTATAGAAACCTTGACCAGATCTCTCTTCAGTTTGGTGAATTCAACAAACTCGAACTTTAGTCGGCAAACTTTTATCCCTTGAAATTCAACAATGTATTACTTCAATCGTACTTCCCTGAAAACCTGTTTTCACAGTTTCACGTCGAACCCCCCCTCATGCTGAGACCTTGACTAGATTTCCCTCTGGTGTGGGGAAATTCAGCAAACACGACTGCTATCAATAAACTTCTTGAATCTTAAAAATTGTGACGTGTGATCTAAACGTATCCTTTCAGACATGTTTTATTGCCTTACATGGAAGCCTTTCGACGACACAAGCACTGCTTCGGACTCGTCCTCACGACTTCGGCAGTCTATTCAAATTTGGTTACTTACCAGGTTTGGGAGATCACAAACTCGTTGTTCGCATACGGCTCAGCTCAGAACATCTTGTTAGACGTTTCAGTGAACCTTAAACCCCCCCCCCCCGACCCATGCAGCGACCGTCCTTCTCTATCATTGGTTCTTGTTGTGCCATTCATACCGACGTAACACCTCTTATCGGCAAAACGACGTTCTTTATCCTAATCGCCCACGGCTTATGTACGACCAGCTACCTCATTGACACCAGATAAATCCTTATTGCCGACCACCAAGCCTTTTATGTTTTGCCACAAGGTGAACGCATCAATTTTGACTACCCTTCTTTTGCATTATCTCGCTACTCGTGTTATGCTTCACGGATTCCATGATCCTTATCCTACTCTGCTCTGCGCAAATCTCTGTTTGGACGAATTTCTTCCTACGAATATTACTCGTTGGAGCAACGAGCCAAGGATACCCTGGGGGTAACGGGTATCATAAGCACTGTTCTTCGAAACTCGATGCGATCAACACCTAGTTACGACACTCGAATTTATTTCATCCTGTCAAAATTCGACACTTGTTTCTTACAAAGACGTCCGAACCTATTCCGAAAACCAGTGGGAATCAGGACGACTCCTCCGCGCTACCCTGGCACCTCTACAACTCAAACCGCCTGCGTTAAGTTTCCCACACACGACTTTTAATGTCACAAAGCCCGCATTTCTCGACCATATACGCAACCCCTCACGATGTAATCTCGAAGGAGCATTACCTAGCATTGGAGAGATGCTCCATAATCCGTAACTCCAGTAATTAAAAGTTAATCTACGAGGTGCTTCTATCTTATCCTATCTTGTCCAGGGCATTGATGAAATGTCTGATAGTAACGGCACGCGACCAAAGAAACCGACAAAGTTTTCGAATTTCCAACCATCTACTTGATAGAAGTAGATGCTAGGCACGGAGTGCCAACTTTTACCACTTATGATCGAAACCCACGTTTTGCATCCGATTCGTCGCAGGCTTTGCACAAAAACTATTGGCTCACTGTTAGGCATGAGCACTGTTTACTACCCGCGGATGGGTGGTCAACCGAACGCACTCTCCGAAACCCTCAAAGACATGCTAAGAACATGTGTTATTGACCGTGGATACGAGTGACACTTCCTTTTTGTAGAAATCTCTTCCAACAACTGCTACCGCACAAGCATTCGGGCAGCACCAATTGAGGCATCGCACGGAAGCAGATGCCGGTCACCTCTATGTTGGGCGGAAGCCAAATTACCGGCCCAGAACTAGCACTTGACACAACGGGTAGGATTTCCCAGAATAGACAACACATGGTGGCAGCTCCAGACCGTCAGAAAGACTACGCGGATAAACGTAGGAAACCTCTAGAATTCCTAGTCGGAGACTGGGTTCTACTTAAAGTTTCACCCTGGATGGGTATAGTACGTTTTGGCTACCGGGACGAACTTAATCCACGATAGGTTGGACCATTCGAATATACCGAAGAGATCGATAAGGTAACCTTGCAGACTAAATCTGCCTGAAGAGCTGATTGCGGTACACAATGTCTTTCACCTGCCTAATCTGAAGAAGGTGTCTGTCAGATGAAACACTCATCATTCCCTTTAAGGAGCTAACTTTTGACGATCAGCTACACTTTACTGAGGAACCGATTGAGATCACTAATCGAGAAGTCAAAACCCTCAAATGTAGCCAGATACCTATCATACGAGTTCGTTGAAACTCACGCTGTGGCCCAGAGTTTACCTGGGAACGGGAAAAACCAGCCGATGAGCACGTATCCCCAGTTGTCTGCAAACATTACTTCCAGCACTGAAGCTACAACTGAAATTTCTAGAAGAAATTTCAAGCCAACAAGGGGATGGTGTGACACCCCACGAAAACGTCTAAACAAACTAGCTTGCCAGTGGCTGCACGCTAAATTTCGGGACGAAATTTCTTGAACTTGGGGATAATGTGACACTTCGGGTTTCCCTGTACGTATCTTGGATGTCTTAGCTAAGTTTGTGAAAATTCGTACTGTGTGAAATACGTACAAACTCTGTGGATCTTGTGCTACGTGACTGTTACGCACTACATCCGTGCTGTGTGATCTTATGTGCTATGTGGCTTACATGTTCATTTTGTGAACTTTCGTGGACTACGTGTATTTAGGTATAACAATAAGGTTATTAACGAATCGTATATCTTAGCTTAAATTTCGGGGACGAAATTCCTGTAACATGGGGAGAATGTGACAACCCGTGCTCCTGATCCCTCAGTAATCAATCGATTATTATTATTACTATTAAATAATAATCCGCAACGAGACGTTTATTCGTTTAGTATTTAATTACCTTTACATTTAATAAAATAATCGGGCCTGTTTGTTTTGATAGAAATCCATACACACTTGGGCTAGGCTTAAGCCCACTCCCTAATTAACCTAAACCCTACACTCTATATATACTCTTTATAAAACCCCATCCTCATTTTAATAAACATAAAACCCTAAAAGTTTGGCAGCCGTCACTACCTTTCTCTCTCTCTCCCACCTTAAATTCCCCCTCTCTCTACAATCCTTTCTTCTCTAAAATGACCTGCAAACAAAACATCATCATCTCCGTCCCGATTGTGCGACGCCGATAACACCTCCTTCTAAACATACTCAACTCCTTCGTCTCCGGTTAAATCTCCGGCGACGCCAGTGCTCTCCGTTCAACCTCTAGCAGCTCGCGACGCTCCGACTGCACCCCCGATAACTCACACTTACTCGGCCTGGAGCTCCGTTTTCGTTCCATTCTTCCGACACACACACTACATCGGAACCAGGTTAGAACGACGTCGTTATTTGTGTGCTTGATTTGTCAAACCGTATGAATCTGCTGAATGTTGCTTTGAACCTGCTACATCTCATGTTGTGATTATGTTTAAAAATGCTCACTGTTTGATTTAAGGAATGTGTTGATTGCTATTGCTTAAAAATGATGATATGAATAAGTTAGTCCGTAACCCGGTTCTCGGTTTAGTGAAACGAGGAGAAACATGTCCGATGGTGTGTTCATACTGTGGTTTGATTGTGAATTCGTGGTCTTATGTGTTCTTACCGTGGTCTGATGTTGTGATATATTAAATATACGAAGATGAACATGTTAAGATGATGATTGATTCCGAATATGTAGATGTTAATGATGAGGATTCCGTCTAAAGCTTGTCTAACGTAACAATAATGTTCTTATTCATGCTTGTTTTGCTTTGATTAAAATTGATGCTATGTAAACTGGGTTTTTCTTTGAATGTACAACCATATATGCTCTATGTACAACCTGGTCATACACACTTGTGTTATTGTTAGATGGTTTGTAGGATGAATGGTTGATGATGAACGATTCCCTGGTAAGTGTTTGTGAAATAATGATGATAGTAATATGGACCCTAACCACAAAGACTTGAATGTGCATATGATTTAGATCGCAATAACTGTTAGCGACAATAGGAATAAAATATAATTGTTTTAATGAATAAATTAAAGGATGGAAACATGATCTGTAATGTGAAAGGGTCAATGATGTGCTTACATGGAATGTACAACATTATATGCATAGGGTACAAGACTAGTAATGCTCATGGTTGAAATATGTAAAGTAAATGAAACTTTGTCTTTACTGATTTGATTTAAGGTGGTGAAAAGGGAGTATGTTATGACCGTAGAACATTAAATCGCACAATTAGCTGGCACTCAACTGTTTGGAATGCAAGGTGTTTTGTATAATGTCACCTTGATGATACATGACCCATTGATTATTTTGGAGTTCATGGGGTCCTTGATTTTGTATATTAACTGTTTTGATAATTGTTGTATGGGGATGGATTTTTATATGAAAAATGGATGCTTATTGGAGTTTGTTGTGAATAATGTCTGGATATGATATTAATACGGGTATAGGCTTACTGTTTCTTAATATGAATTTAGACTGTGTACATGTTTGGGTGAAACAGTAGGTAATAATAAGGATGGATAATGGAATGTCCATGAATCTCATTATGATTGACTGATTTAATCCTAGGAACCTGCATGATGTTGTGTATTTGTCTTGTCTAAAAGGATCCGTTTATTAGAGATGAAAATCCCAATAAAGAACATTTTGAATGACATGAAAATATTTGAAATGTGTGGATTTGATCTGTTTTGGTAAGTGTATGGTAGAATAAACATGTTAAAGGAATATGATTGGATCGTACAAGTGGGTAAGTTTCTAGAAGGATTCCATCAGTGGTTGCGAGTCGAGATCGTGTGGTTTCCACTCGAAACCATTTAGTGGCAACTCGAAACCAGGCAACACAACAGGGGACTCGAGACCGGGTAGGTTGCGACTCGAGACCGTGTGATCTCGACTCAAGGCTTGACCCGAGACCCCAAGGTTTCGACTCAAAGAGGTACACAACTCAAAGCCTCCTGTTGCGACTCGAAACCCTATGGTTGCGACTCGAAACCTCTGTGTTCGAGTCGAGACCATGTGGTTTCGACTGACCTGGTTTATTTAGTCTTTGGGCTGTTGTTTATTTGGGCCGCACTGTTAACTGCTATGTTTTGGACTACGGGTTAACTGTTACTGTTACTAAGTACGGTTCATATGCTGGGCTAGGCCCAATACTTTATATGATAGTATGACTTACGTGCTATGTGTTAGATACGTGTAGTTGTACGTGACATTTACTTGCACACGAACCTAATAAATATTTACAAACCATAATAGGGTATGGTTGACCAACGTAACACAAGTAAATTAACTACCGAGCAAAGCAAAGGTGAGTTCACTACTTTTTACTTAAAGCATGCGTTCCCGGTGGTTGGGAAACGGAACAAAACACTTTTCCTGGTTTGGGATTGCTTACTATCTCCTTGTGCGTGATACGGTATTTCTATCTCCTTGTGTGGGATACGGGTAACAACGCTATCTCCTTGTGCGGAATACAAACTTACTTTTCTTCCCTTGTTACTGGGAGCAAACTTACTCACTTCCCTTGTTACTGGGAACTTTTAGTTAATTACTGTTTATACTGGATGCAACAAGCAACACTAAACAAAACTCTATCACTTAAGTCCTCACTTCTTAATACCGATTAGTCGCCGGGGTCAGGCGAACGGGTTATTAGTTGATAGCGCTATTTAGGTCTCACCAACCTCACACCGTGCCCGCGTATGGGATCGGGCGTGAACTAATGTACTCTGGCAACCGTCAATGATGATAGAACATTGACAAACGGGGCACTCTACGGAAACGTACGGATGAATAGTATTCGGTATTGTAAAAACAGTTTAGTCGCTTACTTATGGGGTAGCTCCCCATCGCATGTATAAACGGATAAATTAACTGTTGAAACAAGTTTTTGGAAATAAAACTGGAAAACTCTAAACCCGTGAACTCGCCAACTTTATGTTGACACTCTACTGCATGCTTTGCAGGTTGCTCGATACAGCTCTGGACGGACGTTGCAATCGGATGGAGTACGTGGTTCGTAAGTAATATGATAATAAACTTGTGGTTTTGAATTACGATATGAATATCTTTCCCTTCCGCTGCAAAACCTTAACCATGTTTTGAAAAATTTAAATTGGCCGCTAATTACACCATTAATTGTAATAATAACTAATCGGTTCAAAATAATTAGTGGCTAAGATCCTGGTCGTCACACGCCTCGCGGTAATACTCCGCGTGTGGATTTTGAGGGTGTGACAATATGGGCACAATTGATTTACATTACATTTTTGCTGCATACGTTTACTCAGCATATGAGCACATTGATTTCAAGGATCCATTTTGCTTTATATGTCGACTTAGCATATCTAGCACCTTGATTTCATGAACATTTCTTCTTTGTATGTTTACTTAGCATACTTTGTACATGGTTTTCACATGATATGCTTACATTGGTTATGACATTTGGTATGTTTAACGGGACAAGAATACATTCGTTAACATTATTATGCCGACTGGTAGTATGTATGGTTTACCATTGGTTTGTTAACCTCGTTCCCGCTTCGTAGTTGGTTTGGAAGTATCCATCTGGGGAATGACAGAACCCGATGAACATTGATAAACCTTTGTCTTTATAAGGATTTATCCGACAGTCTTAAGGCTTGAATGTATGAGATAAACACAACCACATAAATGTTCATAAAAAATTAAGCATTTGTTTTGCAAAACATAACTTTTAATTTAAACTTTGGTTTATTCAAAGACATTGTTTTGTACACGACATTTGGTTATACATTGACATTATACCTATGGTTTGAGTAAAGACTTTTTATTCACCATACAAGACATTGGTTGTTATCTAACATTTGATTATACAAGACATGGTTTATATCTGACATTGTGACATTATACATGTTATACGTGACTTTGGCATTGGTTTGACAAGACACTTTCTTGGTGGTTTATTGATAAGTGATTTAAATAACGAGACGTGAGTAATATGATAAAAGCATGGTGGATACGCCGCTGATACTTCCTATATATAAGTGCTTTTATGATATTACATATCGTAGCGTTATTTAAACCACTTCGACAGGAACAAAGACATGATACATTTTATACACATATGACATATTGTTTACAAGACATTGTTTTACAAATGACATACTTTATATAATTCAATTTCACTTGGTTATTCATTTAACCATACATTATTCTTTTATATCATCTGATTTTCATGACGATTTTCATATGATTTATAAAAGAAAACATTTTAATTAAGGTTCATGACTACTTTTTGTTAAACATTTCTTTTAACTTACAAGTCATGAATCTTCAATAACAAAACCTATGTATCTCACAGGAATTTTTATGCTGACGTACCTATTTTCACATGTGTTTAGGAGCTATTGCAAGATGATGTTCGTGACACACATAGGCGGACTTGGGCCTTAGTGACATAAAACTATGAAAGACAGTTTAATTCATGTTATGTTCTATAAATTCCAAGACAATGTAAACTTAATAAAACCAAACTTTAAGTTCCATGTGTTATGAAACAATGATTCTGTTACGACACTCCCCGACGTTTCCGCAGCGGTCTATTTGTCACACCCCGAAATTATCAGAGCTGGCGTGACTGGACTGGTATCTTCATTGCACAGCGGAAGCAAATAAGCTAAGACTTCTAGAAAATCGAACGCCACTAAGTACTCGACTTCACATGGTTCTCCTATTCCAACCGAGCCTTGTCTTAGAAATGCAACCTGAGAAAGAACATGCGAAAAAAAAAGTCAACAAAAAGTTGAGCGAGTTTATAGTTTGTTCGTAAAAGATTTGAAATAAATCTTTTGAATAACCGGTTTGTGAAATAATATTGAGAAAACGAATTTAGAAATCGTTTTCTTGTCAAGTTATATGGAAACTTTGTATTTGTAACCCATATGTTCGTAAAACCATGTACTTGTAAACTGTTGTATATGTAAAGTTTGTATAACCGTCATTGCCCACCCTGACTTTGACTCCATGCCCGCATAATCCTATGCTTTAAATTTGTATAAAACATGGTATTTAATTTGTATAAATCAAGTATTTCTGTAAGTATGTATGTCCCTGGTATGTAGCAATAAGGAAAAAGAGATCACCAATGGGTTGCAAAGCCACTGGTATGTGTGAAATGGTGCAGGAAGTACTCAAACCTAGCAAATTTGTACCGGTCTTCCGGCTAGAAGACATAGTCACCTCATGGTCCATCCCGCGGACTCATGGGTGGGGCTCGCTACACCCAAATAGATCTATCACTCATGTCCCTCGGTCCTACGACGAGGATTAATGGCCTTAAGTGTTGTACCCACCACTCACATGATCTAGTAGTAAACCTTCCTTAAGCTAATCATACCATGTGTAAAATGTCTGAAATAATTGTAACATGTATTTTACCCCAGCCTCTAAGGCTGAACCTCCCCAGCCTCTAAGGCTGAACCTCCCCAGCCTCTATATTATCACCAGACGATCCATCCCTAGTCATGAAAATCATTCACATTTCGATAATACGCATTTGTTTTGCAAAAACCGGTATATTTAGTATAAATCCATTCGTAAACCATTTGAGTTCCTCGAAATCCATTCGTAATATGATTTAGAAATATGAGTTTTCGTTCGTTCAAAAGCTTTGAATGTTCTTGCAAAACGTGCATGTCTTTCCACCCCCGAAAACATTTATAAAAGTGGGGGTTATGAACTCACCTGAATTTTCTTGTGCAAAGCTAGCTAATTACGACTTCGTGATGTCGTTTCCAAGACTCGACTTGCTAGCGTGCATTCTACAATATTCCTAACATGGAATATCTTATAAGTTTCTAAATAAACGCAGTAACTAGACTACGTGTTATCGAGCTCTACCGAATCGTTAATTGAACGATCGACGGTAAGTTGTTAACTTAATGAAAATGACTAAGTTATACGTGCTAAGTCTCGTTTGATACCGATAATAATTTACTAAGTCTAGGAAGTACTTAGTTTTTGAGAAATTCGACATATATAAATATTTATACAAAAATATCAATATATCGACAAAATAATGTTAGTCGCCTCGAGAAGTCGTACGCGTCTAAAAAGGTTGTTTATATGAAAATAGCATATAACAAACTCGTACGTTGAAATGTATGTTACAGAATGTGCCGTTTAGGCGTTTTGTAATAAATATAAAAGTTATATTTATAAAAGATTTATCGAGTCGTTGCATGTTTCAAATAAACATATACTATATTTATTCTTGTAAATGAGTACGAGTTGCTTGAGGTTCGAAATAAATACAAAACTATATTTATTTTATAAAAGAACTCGTATTGTTTGATACGTGAAGTAAATATACGAACTATATTTATTTTTATAATGAATTCATGTTGTTCGATAATTGAAATAAATATATAAACTATATTTATTTTGATAAAACGAATTCGTGTCGTTTGAACTTTGGAATAAATATGTACATTATATTTATTCTTATAAAAGAAGTCGTGTTGTTCGTTAACGGAAATAAATATATAACTATATTTATTATCACAAAACAAATCCGTATTTGGATATTTGATATAAATACATAACTTATATTTATTTTTATAAAATAGTTGTCGAAGTTTCGAAGTTCAGAATAAATGTAACAACTATCCTTATTGTCGGAAATTGTATCCGAATCGTCGTATTCGTATGTTGTAAAGTGCTATTAGAAATACTATACACTTGTATTAAATTTTATAGAAATTGTGTGTAGTCGATCGGTTATGTTTTGCTTTGTAATAAAACGTGATTGTTTTACGGATTTTTCTCGAAAAACGGGCAGAGTTTCCTCTGTTTTCGGACGATCCCGACAACTAAAGTGTCGATCTATTTTCAAAACAAAACAATTCAACAATATACATATAATGTTTTGTCGATTTGCACAAATGAAAACAAGTTACTAAATGTGATGGTTCGAGCTCGGTCCACGTTAAATAATATAAAACAATCTAGTATATAAATCGCGTCATTAAAATTTTACCAAGCCTTGGATTAGTCGTTGACCGGCAGTTGACTGTTGTTGACTGGTTTGACCGCTGAGTTGACCAGGGTTGACCGAGTTGACTTGGTCCGATCGAGTTGACTCGAACCGCTTCGTATCTGACCCGAACCGACTGACTCGAACCATACTGTTGTCCTGAACCGAACCGAAGCCTGCTGACCAGTTGTTGAGTGAACCAAACTGTTGACCCGGACCCGAGCCGAGTTAACTCGGTTTAACCGAGTTGACTCGACTGCCCCGGTTGACTCGCCTGCTTCCTTTGTAACCCGAATCGAGACCCAAGCCAGAATCAAAATCAAACCTTGAACCGAAAATAACCTTGAACCTTGAACCGAACATACCTCGACCGGAGCTCCTGTCGTCGAGCCGAACCACCACCGTCGCTGCTACTGCCGCCGCCGTGAGCGGCGGCGCCGCTCTATCTCCGCCTCTCTCTCTCTCTCGGCCTCTCTCTCTCTATCTCATCCCTCTCTCTTGTCGTCGTCGGGACCTCACACCGCCGTAGCAGTAATCGAGAAGGGGGGAAATGGGTGCTGTCGGTGGTCGGAGCCACCACCGCCGCCGTTTGATTCCACCGCCGCCGCCACCTACGGCGGCGCCGCTGCCTTGTTTCGCCAGAGCAGAAGGGAGGAGGGGGGGTGACTGAGAGGGTGTTTAGTTTGGGTTTGTTTGTTTGAAGTGTGAGGGTGAATGGTCTGCACAATTGAGGGATATGGATCTCTTTATAGAGATATGGAGATCTAGTAGAGATTTATTAGGATTTTGTAAATCTAGTGTAGATTTTGTAGGGATTTTAGAAGGATTTTATAAGATATACATGAGATCTTGTGCAGATTTTTATAGAAAAACCTCTAATATTTTATGTGCAGGTTTAGGCTTGTGGGTTTTGGGCTTGGGCCCAGGGCCCACAAGCTCAATCCCCGTGGTTAAGCGGCCCGTAATTCCTACAAGACCCGTTGTCAAAACCCGAACTCCGTTTATTATCAAAAGATAAAATTTTCGTATTAAAATACATAAAATACGGTCGGTAGTCGTTGTTTGCACGCCAGTTCGTCGGTTACGGTAATAATTGCGAAAAAAATTGTATCGTTGTCATTTTTAATCCGTTTTTCGATCCGGTTTCGACTGTAGTCACTAAAATATAATTACGAAGCTAAAATATAATGTAAAAATTTAATATTTTTCGGCGTTGTCAGTATTCTGTTCGGTTTCAATCCGTTGTCGCTTTTTATTCAGCAGATTCTTCCGTAAACCACCGTTCACGTCCTGTAAAGTCGTATAGACGTTCCTAGGCACCCCAAAGGCCTAATTAAGTTAATTTGCTTCTCAAACACTATTCATTACTGCATTAATCATCTGTTAATCACGTAATTAGGAGCCGTAAATCACCGGTTGTCACATTCTCCCCCTGTTACAGAAATTTCGTCCTCGAAATTTAGACTATGTTATCTCCTCGGAATTGTGTTGTTCGCAAGTAAGTCCGAATAATAACAAAGTGAATGACTGCGTAATCGAAACAAGACTTATTCGAATCATGTGAATTTAATGACATTCCTCAACAATAAGAACCCAACGGTTTAAAAGAAATGTGTTTCGAAAATAGATGTCAAAGGAAACAAGACGTATAGGTACAGTCATTAATGTGACTAAGTTAACAGGGATCCAACAATGAACAGGAACTTCGACCAATCGAATTCCATATGAACGTTCATAATAAGTAAATGAGTTCTAGAAGCAATAACATCCACTGGATGAACTTAGAATCAACAATCTCAAATGTACTAGTTTACACGAAATACTGGATCGTGATCAGCACAAGCTGCAAGTTATACCGACGCCACAAGGTGTCGTAGGGAATGAAACAATTCAAATATAGCAGTGATCGAACAAGTATCACCTGTGTTTTGCATGAAACGCTCAATCATGATTAGCCCAAGCTACAAGTTTGTTCTTGACACCACAAGGTGTCGTAGTGATTTAAATAGTTCAATAATAGCGGTGATTGAACAAATTCACCGTGTTTGAAATCAAATGAAAGCGTAATAAAGTGAATCTGAAAGTTTGTTTCAAATGACATTATAGAATTTTCAATGGAAAGTGGAACATCAAAGAAATAATGTTCTCGATCGAAGATGAGAAGCAATGAATACCGCAAAACATTCGATCGATGTTGAAAGGACCGTTAGGAGGTACACCGGAATATGAAATAAATTTATGTACCACTGTCTTATCACACGATTGTGTTAAGACTGTTGTAATGTGATAAATCAAAGCGGATTTAATTTAAATCAATAAATAAATAATTAGATCTGTGCATAAGATATGTAAACGAGTTTAGCGCAAGCTTCAAATAAGTGAAAATACCACCACAAGGTGTCGAAATCAACAAACAATTTAATGGAGTCGAATGCCAAACAAGTTTACTTCGACTCGGAACAAATGAAACACTTGTTAAAACGAATTTTGAATATGATGCTCCCAATACATCATATGATGCTCTGAAGTGAATATGTGTAATGGACAAGTTCAAACAATTGAACTTGGTTTCAGCGCAAGGTGACAATAAATACATGTATCGACAAGAAAACTTTCGGCATGGTCACAACGAAAAACCATGTATGTAACTTGAAAAGAAAAGAAATTTCAAGAAAATGTGTTCACTTGATAACAAAGGAGCCAACAATTACAATAATGCAGGTCATTTGAATCACAAATCAATAATTAGATTTAGCGAAACAATATTCGAACTTTGGTTAAACGCTTATTCGAAATGAAACCACATGCGTAACAAACGATGCATGCGTAACATATAAATTTTCAAGAAATGAAGCAAGTGAGTATTCGTTATACTGAAAGAAATGATCGTTATACAATGACCATTAAGAGGAGTAGAGATACGAAAATCTACTCAGTAAATGTGAATGTCGAGATTTCAATAAAAGAAATTTGAGGACTTTACATGGGGCTGCGTGTGATAACCAGTTGTTAGGTGACATTACCATGGAATGTCGAACATAGCGTGTTTATCATTAATGCGAGAAGGGGGGTTACGAAGACATGCGTCTTCTCCTTTAGCGTGACTCGTGTCGTTGCAGGATCGCGTGACAAGTTTTCGTTTCCTGATCGTTAGTTCTCCTGCTGACAGGAATCTAGCGTCGTCGTTGAATTGGGCCATCGTGTCTTTTCAAAGGCCTCGCCTCGATAGTCGTATGTGTCGTACTTCAACCTCCGTTGATGTATAGCTTAAGTTTCACGTATACCTGTGCACTAGCGTTTCGTTCAGTGTAGAATGTGATGTACCCCGACATCCGTTGACGTAAAGATTGAGTTCCATGTATTCTCGTGCACTAGCGTTTTGTTCCGCGTAGGCTGCCTGCTCGGGAAGTTAAAATATCATAGACAATATGAATGATAGTGTATGCCCGAGTTAATATTCCTGGTTCCTACGTGATGACCTTTAATGAATCTCAACATAAGTTTCCGAAGGTCTTAAATGCATGTTTCCTAAACTCTCAGAGTTTTGTGTACTGTATGTAATTGTTTTATGCACCATGTATGAAACACCACATTAACGTATGTTTGAAAACAAAATTTTGACTGTTTGTTTTTCGGCAACGGTTGGAGACCATATTCTAGTACTAGGCGTTCTGTATGTATTCAACGTCTTAATAGTCTAAGTCCCAGAGAAAAGTGAGGTTAGAGCCTAGGTATTCCTACAGAAAACCTTATTGGTTGTAACCTATAGCTCTGATACCAATCTGTCACACCCCGAAATTATCAGAGCTGGCGTGACTAGACTGGTATCTTCATTGCACAGCGGAAGCAAATAAGCTAAGACTTCTAGAAAATTGAACGCCACTAAGTACTCGACTTCACAAGGTTCTCCTATTCCAACCAAGCCTTGTCTTAGAAATGCAACCTGAGAAAGAAAATGCGAAAAAAAAATTCAACATAAAGTTGAGCGAGTTCATAGTTTGTTCGTAAAAGATTTGAAATAAATCTTCTGAATAACCGGTTTGTGAAATAATATTGAGAAACGAATTTAGAAATCATTTTCTTGTCAAGTTATATGGAAACTTTGTATTTGTAACGCTTATGTTCGTAAAACCATGTACTTGTAAACTCTTGTATATGTAAAGTTTGTATAACCGTCATTGCCCACCCTGACTTTGACTCCATGCCCGCATAATCCTATGCTTTGAATTTGTATAAAACATGGTATTTAATTTGTATAAATCAAGTATTTCTGTAAGTATGTATGTCCCTGGTATGTAGCAATAAGGAAAAAGAGATCACCAATGGGTTGCAAAGCCACTGGTATGTGTGAAATGGTGCTGGAAGTACTCAAACCTAGCAAATTTGTACCGGGCTTCCGGCTGGAAGATATAGTCACCTCATGGTCCATCTCGCGGACTCATGGGTGGGGCTCGCTACACCCAAATAGATCTATCACTCATGTCCCTCGGTCCTAAGACGAGGATTAATGGCCTTAAGTGTTGTACCCACCACTCACATGATCTAGTAGTAAACCCTCCTTAAGCTAATCATACCATGTGTAAAATGTCTGAAATAATTGTAACAAGTATTTTACCCCAGCCTCTAAGGCTGAACCTCCCCAGCCTCTAAGGCTGAACCTCCCCAGCCTCTATATTATCACCAGACGATCCATCCCTAGTCATGAAAATCATTCACATTTCGATAATACACATTTGTTTTGTAAAAACCGGTATATTTTGTATAAATCCATTCGTAAACCATTTGAGTTCCTCGAAATCCATTTGTAATATGATTTAGAAATATGAGTTTTCGTTCGTTCAAAAGCTTTGAATGTTCTTGCAAAACGTGCATGTCTTTCCACCCCCGAAAACATTTATAAAAATGTAAAACAGAAAAAAGTGGGGGTTATGAACTCACCTGAATTGTCTTGTGCAAAGCTATTCGTAAACCATTTGAGTTCCTCAAAATCCATTTGTAATATGATTTAGAAATATGAGTTTTCGTTTGTTCAAAAGCTTTGAATGTTCTTGCAAAACGTGCATGTCTTTCCACCCCCGAAAACATTTATAAAAATGTAAAACAGAAAAAAGTGGGGGTTATGAACTCACCTGAATTGTCTTGTGCAAAACTAGCTAATTACGACTTCGTGATGTCGTTTCCAAGACTCGACTTGCTAGTGTGCATTCTACAATATTCCTAACACGGAATATCTTATAAGTTTCTAAATAAACGCAGTAACTAGACTACGTGTTATCGAGCTCTACCGAATCGTTAATTGAACGATTCGACGGTAAGTTGTTAACTTAATGAAAATGACTAAGTTATACGTGCTAAGTCTCGTTTGATACCGATAATAATTTACTAAGTCTAGGAAGTACTTAGTTTTTGAGAAATTCGACATATATAAATATTTATACAAAAATATCAATATATCGACAAAATAATGTTAGTCTCCTCGAGAAGTCATACGCGTCTAAAAAGGTTGTTTATATGAAAATAGCATATAACAAACTCGTACGTTGAAATGTATGTTACAGAATGTGCCGTTTAGGCGTTTTGTAATAAATATAAAAGTTATATTTATAAAAGATTTATCGAGTCGTTGCATGTTTCAAATAAACATATACTATATTTATTCTTGTAAATGAGTACGAGTTGCTTAAGGTTCGAAATAAATACAAAACTATATTTATTTTATAAAAGAACTCGTATTGTTTGATACGTGAAGTAAATATACGAACTATATTTATTTTTATAATGAATTCATGTTGTTCGATAATTGAAATAAATATATAAACTATATTTATTTTGATAAAACGAATTCGTGTCGTTTGAACTTTGGAATAAATATGTACATTATATTTATTCTTATAAAAGAAGTCGTGTTGTTCGTTAACGGAAATAAATATATAACTATATTTATTATCATAAAACAAATCCGTATTTGGATATTTGATATAAATACATAACTTATATTTATTTTTATAAAATAGTTGTCGAAGTTTCGAAGTTCAGAATAAATGTAACAACTATCCTTATTGTCGGAAATAGTATCCGAATCATCGTATTCGTATGTTGTAAAGTGCTATTAGAAATACTATACACTTGTATTAAATTTTATAGAAATTGTGTGTAGTCGATCGGTTATGTTTTGCTTTGTAATAAAACGTGATTGTTTTACAGATTTTTCTCGAAAAACAGGCAGAGTTTCCTCTGTTTTCGGACGATCCCAACAACTAAAGTGTCGATCTATTTTCAAAACAAAACAATTCAACAATATACATATAATGTTTTGTCGATTTGCACAAATGAAAACAAGTTACTAAATGTGATGGTTCGAGCTCGGTCCACGTTAAATAATATAAAACAATCTAGTATATAAATCGCGTCATTAAAATTTTACCAAGCCTTGGATTAGCCGTTGACCGGCAGTTGACTGTTGTTGACTGGTTTGACCACTGAGTTGACCAGGGTTGACCGAGTTGACTTGGTCCGATCGAGTCGACTCGAACAGCTTCGTATCTGACCCGAACCGACTTACTCGAACCATACTGTTGTCCTGAACCGAACCGAAGCCTACTGACCAGTTGTTGACTGAACCAAACTGTTGACCCGAACCCGAGCCGAGTTAACTCGGTTTAACTGAGTTGACTCGACTACCCCGGTTGACTCGCCTGCTTCCTTTGTAACCCGAATCGAGACCCAAGCCAGAATCAAAATCAAACCTTGAACCGAAAATAACCTTGAACCTTGAACCGAACATACCTCGAACCGGAGCTCCTGTCGTCGAGCCGAACCACCACCGTCGCTGCTACTGCCGCCGCCGTGAGCGGTGGCGCCGCTCTATCTCCGCCTCTCTCTCTCTCGGCCTCTCTCTCTCTATCTCGTCCCTCTCTCTTGTCGTCGTCGGGACCTCACACCGCCGTAGCAGTAATCGAGATGGGGGGAAAGGGGTGTTGTCGGTGGTCGGAGCCACCACCGCCGCCGTTTGATTCCACCGTCGCCGCCACCTGCGGCGGCGCCGCTACCTTGTTTCGCCGGAGCAGAAGGGAGGAAGGGGGTGACCGAGAGGGTGTTTAGTTTGGGTTTGTTTGTATGAAGTGTGAGGGTGAATGGTCTGCACAATTGAGGGATATGGATCTCTTTATAGAGATATGGAGATCTAGTAGAGATTTATTAGGATTTTGTAAATCTAGTGTAGATTTTGTAGGGATTTTAGAAGGATTTTATAAGATACACATGAGATCTTGTGCAGATTTTTATAGAAAAACCTCTAATATTTTATATGCAGGTTTAGGCTTGTGGGTTTTGGGCTTGGGCCCACGGCCCACAAGCTCAATCCCCGTGGTTAAGCGGCCCGTAATTCCTACAAGACCCGTTGTCAAAACCCGAACTCCGTTTATTATCAAAAGATAAAATTTTCGTATTAAAATACATAAAATACGGTCGGTAGTCGTTGTTTGCACGCCAGTTCGTCGGTTACGGTAATAATTGCGAAAAAAATTGTATCGTTGTCATTTTTAATCCGTTTTTCGATCCGGTTTCGACTGTAGTCACTAAAATATAATTACGAAGCTAAAATATAACGTAAAAATTTAATATTTGTCGGCGTTGTCAGTATTCTGTTCGGTTTCAATCCGTTGTCGCTTTTTATTCAGCAGATTCTTCCGTAAACCACCGTTCACGCCCTGTAAAGTCATATAGACGTTCCTAGGCACCCCAAAGGCCTAATTAAGTTAATTTGCTTCTAAAACACTATTATTTACTGCGTTAATCATCTGTTAATCACGTAATTAGGAGCCGTAAATCACCGGTTGTCACACTATTGTTTTACGCGGTCAGGGTGTGACAGAAGAGTTGGTATCAGAGCTCATGGTTATTGGGAATTAGGTTATTAGTAATGCTCTTGACCTAGTCTATAACCTTCCTAGGACCCTAACACAAGTTATCTTGTGTTTAATCTTAAAACAATACCATTGCCTATCTTTAGTTGACAACCACAACAAGAACACAAATTATAAATCCGTTTTGAAAACCAATCATCTATTCTTATATGATTTATTATAAGGTTTTGAACCTTCAAAGTTTTCAAAATCTCGTCAAAGTTTGGGTCTTATAATGTGAACACGTGCAATCTGGAAGGGTGGGTGCCTGTACCTCGAGTTTTCTGTCTAAGGCTAGAGTGTTTGTACAAATCCGCAGTATCAGACCAGTCACTCTTACCTGGGAACTCTTGGGGTGAGTGTCCACTTATAGGCTAAAGCATGTCTTCGCGATACATTATTATGACCTATTAATTTTAATCAGCCACTGTGCGTCGTTTGTTTGTTCGAGGTAACGAACGAATGATCTCCTTCCTTATGCTTTGGCGATATCTTCTATACCTCTTTTGTTTATCCAAATGTCAATCTCACTCGTTTCTCATGTTTCCTTGTTCTTTTTAGAAAATGCCTCCTAGACACGATCAAACTCAGGATGCTGCACTCGCAGCCCTAGTCGCTCAGCAGAGTGCTGCTGTGATTCCGAACCTTATTACTCAGATAAACCAAGCGAATAACAACAACAACAATAACAATGCTCAGTGTAGCTATAAAACGTTCAATTCGGCTAAACCACTGAAATTTTCTGGGTCTCAAGGAGCAACTGCGATCCTACAATGGTTCGAGAGTCTAGAAAGCACATTTCGACATGTTCAGTGTCCAAATGAGCGAAATGTTGAATTCGCATCTAGTGTTTTTGAGAAACGAGCATTAACATGGTGGAATGGTGTGATGAGAGACAGGGGTGCCGATGTGGCGTTGGCTCAGACCTGGGAAGAGCTTTGAGCTCTAATGATGAGTGAATTCTGTCCTCGTCATGAACTCAGGGCACTGGAAAGGGAATTCGACGATCTTAAGCAAGACAGCGGTGAACTAAGTCTGTTATGCCCTACCATGGTTACGCCTTTGGATAAGGCGATTGAAAAATACATTGATGGCCTCCCTGACCCAGTTCAGGACATTGTTACTGGTAGCAACCCTACCACAGTTGTAACATTTGTGCTCTGTAAACACTGTACGATGTAGAACAATATCAATTATCAATGAAACGATGTGTTTTGGTCCCAATATTTGTGTATTTGTGTTTGACAATTTCACTCTTACGTAAACGTAATCAGTTTAACACGAAAAACACTCCGAAACAGTGACATAAGCTTAACATACCTTAAATAACCTTTACATAACTTAGAAATATGTTTTGAAAGGTTTGGTGTGTCAAAAACAAGTTTATTCGATCACAGGGACTATTTGCGAAAAACTGCAAAAGTCTGCAGATTCGTATAGCAACGTACACTCCGAAACAAGATCAGTAGCTAAACATACCCTAAATATCCATTACATAGCTTAGAAATAAGCTTTGAAGGGTTCGGTATGCGAAAAATGTGCTTATTTGATCATAGGGACTAAAAGCGTCAAAACTGTGTAAGTTTGCATTTACGCGCATATCTTAGGCTATGACCATATCCGGACTTCCAAAAATTTTTGTAATCATTAAAATATTTTATTTTAATGATTAGAATGCAAAAATTCCATTCGTCACGTAATTTGGATCGTTTTTCGCGTCCGTTCGAGTTTTCGTCGTAATTAACCAAATAACATGACTGTACGACCAAACGAACCAACATCCGTGATATTTTGAAGCATATTTCAAGTCCCCTATGCTTTAACATCCTTTTAGAGCCTTGAAATGGGGTTAACGGGGGTTAAATGCATCAAAAATCAAGTTTTTAGCATGCAGGAACCTGTTCTGACAAAATTCGAAACTTCTGGCCAGTGTAATAGGCGGGGTGTCACACCCCAAAAACGTCGCAGCGGAATATTAAACGTAGTGGTGACGAAATTTGGTGCCCATTTCTATCTTGATGTTCGATGCATTAGATTTTCGGACATAATATCTTATTTAAAACATAAGTTTTTAAACATAACGTTCCAAAACACGACATTGTCTTTGATCCTCACGGATCTTATTACATTCGTCCCAGAAAGTTTAAAAGTTAGTCCAACATTTTTAAGTGACAAAACATGCATCAACAACCACAAGATATGCCATGATTCCCGAAGTTGAACTCAAGTACATGTAGAACACGTTTAAAATCAAGTGTCAAGACAAAGGAAGGTGAGTTCACATATTCAAATTTAAACAATTTTAACCTAAGGAAAAGCTTTCTAATTTATGTGTTTATTATAAAACATCCATATAATTTATGAAAGTCCATTTATTTCCTTAATAAAATCCATGGGTCATCCGTCGTAGGTTTTTCAGCTGAAACCTCCGAATAGGGCATTTTCCCAAGTTTTACATATTAAATTTATAATGTCAAATATTCGGACTCGTAAGTTAGCTAGACATTACGAACTATATATTTACAATGTAGGGATAATCAAGGCTAGACTATAAACAGAATATAAATTCGTCGTTTGACTTGACACGGGGCGACCGGTCACGACGAGGTTGTCAACCCGATAGATCTACCAACAATTCCTCGCATGCAATACTTAAATGATTAAACGACACCATTGGCGCATGGTCTATATTGAGACAATCTATGATGTCTGCCTCACGTACAATATATATATCCTACTAATAAGACAAATTTAATATATGATGTTGTACGAATTCCCTGAAATCCCCACCGAAATGTAAGCCTAATCCGTTACTTACTCTCTTGAGATCAAGCCAAATTCGTTCCAACTATACGACCGTTTCCCCCAAATACCATATAAATCCCCGTTTCTCCCCTGAAACATATATTTATCAAAAACGTTTTACCTTGAAACATATAATTTATCAAAACTCCATATATTTTCTATGAAAATATATAATTTATATTAAAAGGTATGTTTTAATCCAAAAACATTATTAAACCCTTTTAGGTGTGTTCTTCCCCCAAAACATATACAAAACAGTAAAAAGAGGGGGTTTAGTGACACTCACCTTTGGGTGCGTATTTTTAAATAGCGCAGTTTCACAGATTGATTTCTACACGTCCTCTATTATACATAGGAATGATTTTTAAATCAATATATCACAAAAATCCTAAGTTTCTCCGTTTCTTTGAATTGTCACATAACTTTGAGATTTTCTCGAAAAGTTAAGGTTTTTGATTATGTTGGAACATTAATATATATATATATATATATATATATATGGTAAGGTTCATTTGAGAACCACCCTTATTGCGAGAACCGCGAGAACCAATGTGAACACAAAATAAAATCTAAAAAAATAAAAAGCACTCAAATTTTTTTTTTTTTAATATTTAAAAAAAAATTCGCTAAATTTAGTAAGCAAAAAAAAACTTTTTTTTTCGAGTAAGAGTTATCCATGCACATGTGCATATGTATCATTAATTCGACAAATTCCGTAATATGTTATCAGTAATAGACAATTGCACTTTAATTTACAATACCATCCGTAATACACTAGTTTTTACATTACCAATATTCAAAATGCACATGTGGATCATTATGTATAACCATGATATAACGTGTTTTGGTACAAAAAGTTTGTGATTTTGAATGGGAAAGTAGGCCCATATACATGTTTTTTGGTTAGTTATATCTAGTGGTTGATGGTTTGTTATAGCTGTCAATTTATGATGTAATATGTTGATTGGATGGTATAAATGGTGTTGATATACATGTAATAAAGTGAAAATATTGGTAATGGTATTGTATTATGGATGGTAGGAGGTAATGATATTTTATTATGGATGGTAGAAGGTAATGGTAGTGTATTATGGATGGTATGATAGATGAAAGGGAAAGTGTATTCAAAGTAGTGTACCAAAACACCTTATTTCATGTTGATACATAT
>JARYGA010011662.1:0-32633 GCA_030545235.1 Helianthus tuberosus | reverse complement strand
CTGCGATCGAACCGGAACATACGCCCCTCATAGATTCTTTGAGATCTCACCGGGGATGTTGCAAAACATCCCCACACTTGATTCATTGCATCCGTGAAGATGGAACGTAGAAACCTGTCAAAACACAAACACACCAAAACGAGACCAAACCAAAATACAATACAATACAATACTCTACATCCTCGGGCTGCCTCCTGAGAGCGCTAAGTTTAAAGGTCTTCAGCCAGACCGTACCTGATTTCCGCTTTGGTGGTCTCAGTGCACACTTACCCAAAACATTTCCAACAAATGCCCGGAATTTTACATGCCATCTCCCTAAATTCGTTAGCGGTTGACACGTGGTCAGTTTTTAGCCATCAGATCTTTGTACTGCTGCCACATCAGCATTCACTTTCTTCCTAAATAAAACCCTGATCAAAATCCCAAACAGGTTTTTACACTGTTGAATTGAATTCCAAAAATTCTCTTCTCAAAACAGTTTCCAACCTTCCTTTTCAAATCATTCTTCGTATTTCTTCATCAAAATGACGAAATCAAAATCAAAATTAAAGTCAAAATCATCATCATCTTCCAAAAAGGTCGCTCAAACGGCCGCTGAATCCATTGAAATCCCTTACAAATCCCCTCACAACTACTTGGGTCTACTCACAAAACCTACCAACAACCACACCTTCGATTCCATCATCGACATCATGACTGCATCAAAGTATAAAACTTTGCTAACAGCAGATGCTCCAATCTACCAACAAACCCAGAGAGAGTTTTGGAAAAATGCTACGCTTGAAAAACAAGACGATAAAGTCATAGCCATCAACTCTTCCTTACAGGGTAAAGCGATTCAAATTACTCCACAATCCATTTCAGAGGTCTTTAAACTCGATGATCAGCAAGGTAAAACTTCTTTTCTTAAAAACGAGTTGAAAACTGATTTTATGAAAAGAGGGTATGCAGAACAAACAAAAAGAGATACCTTACAAAAAGGTTTCTTTCCTTCTGCACCTAGGTTTTTATTCCACACACTTTTGATGTGTGTTTCAAATAAAACAACTGCTTTTAACGAAATACCATTGAAGATCCAATGTCTGGGTTATGCTATTTTAAATAATGAAAATTATAACTATTCCCAGGAGATCTTTGATGATTTGGTGAAAAATGTTGATAGCAAAGCATTTCTACTTTTTCTAAGGTTTCTAAGCTACTATTTTAAACAAAAATTTGGAAAAGAAAATGAAAATTTGCTCGAACAAGGTGTTTATTTTCAAATAAAAGGTTTAACACCTGAAACATTCACTAGAATGTTAACACCTTTAAAAACAAAAGCAGAGGTGCCTGAGCAGAATTTAGCAGTTACCAATGCTCCGCAAGTATCAGCTACTGAGCCCACTGCTCCAGGTGATCATAGCAGCACAACCACTGCTTTGAAACCCACACCTGCCATTTCCAAAAAGACCAAAAAGAAATCATACAAAAAACCCACCAAACCCAAAACAAAGGCAACTCTGGAAGATGAGATCCCAGAGCCACTACCAGTGACAACACAAATGTCACTTACAACCACTGCTGCTACTTCCTCACAGCAGATGGAAGAAAGATCTCCACCATTGCCTCAAACTCCTCCTGCATCCTCACAAAAGGATCAGGTTGTAAGCACAGGGACCCCACAATATGAAGCTCTGGACCCAATAGGATCCATCTTCCTCAGTCCTGATCCCAAGGACATGTCTCTTTCATCACCTATATCTTCACCCCTCACATTACCACAATCCATAATACCCTTGTTGCATGCAGTTGCTATAGCTCAGACACAAACCAGTTCCTCTCTATCACCTATCACTGAGAGTACACTCCAACAAGTGACTGGGTCTGATGCTTATACCTCTGCTATCCCAGCAACAACTGAGGCGGTTACACTGCAGGAGTTACAAGTAATTCCTAACAGTAGTTCAAGTGGAGCAGCAACTACAAATGTTGGATCAACAGATATACATTTGGCCAGTTGTTTCATCAATCAGACTCCCTTGAAGGCAATTTCTTCCATAGCACCTCTGGTAACCACCAGTGAGTTTGTTTTGACCACTGGTACCCTAAAAAGGTTATCAAGTATTGAAGAAAGAAGACCCTAGAACCAAGAACAAGGGGCATCAATGAATGATTTTTGGGCTTCGTGTCCTAAGTCACACATTGATACAACCACTACTGGTGGGGAATCAGATGATCCCATTAACTTGGGTGATGATTTAAAATATCAGGAATTGACAGACAGAGTTGAAAATCTTGAAACATCAGTTGCTGAAATAAAGGATATGGTGCAACAGTTGTTAAAAGCTCAAAAATCACAATCCACTGCTGTTCCAGCTCAAGCACCTGCACAACCTGCACCTGCTGCAAATGAGCTATGGAATGTATTTCAACCCCTGCTTGAAAAACAAAAACAAATGGCTGATCAGCAGCATGCAATACATGTACAAATGCTGACAAACATTATTGAGTCAAGATTTAAAGATACTCAAGCAGACATCAAAGCTATCAAGGCTCATATACAAAGCACAACTGGAAAAGTTCCTCCCACTATCCTCTTCATGAATAACCCCTTCCTAGATAATGCCAAAAAGGGGGAGAAAATCAAGTGGAAGAAGAAGGGAATTGAAGATGGTGTTTATATTGAACCGGAAAAAGACAGCCAGAATAAAGCGCCATATCAACACATACTACTTCACCACACACCACCACAACCACTGCCCTACCACCATCATCATCTATAATCACAGCACCACCACCAAAACCAAACTCACGACCATTACCTCCTGCCATAAAGCAGAAGACAACAGATGTTACAACATCTGTTGTAACGACAACAGTGGTTGAAACACCAGTTGTTCCAACACCTGTTAGTCAGACACTTTCCACCACTCAAACAACCACCACTGATCCACCCAAGATATCATTAGCCTCTCCATCACCACCACCAAAAACAACTTCACCATCTTCAACCCCTGCTCAAAAGCTGAAGACATCTACTGACACATCAGTAGTTGTAATGACAACAGAGGTTGAAACACCAGTTGTTTCAACAACTATTAGTCAGCCACCATCCACCACTACCTTCACTTCACTTCAAGCCATCTTCACTACAATCAACAAATCACCCAAAAGCACTCCTTCACTGGAGAAAATTTACTCCAGAAAAAGAAAAACAACTCAGGCAGGTGATGACAAATATGATCCTATGGCTGCAAAATATCCACTGGAACCTGAAGCTGTAAAAAATGAGATGAGACAATTCTACACTGAGGATGATCCTTCAAAAAGAAGATTTCCTTCTCTCATAGGCTTCATAATCCCAGAAAATATGGATGAATATCTCAAGCTCAAAGCAAGGCAGGTTAAGATAAGAGCCAAAATTGAATGTGAAGATCAAAGTGACAAAGCCATTTCTGAAAGAATGGAATTTTTGCTCACCAAAGTCAAACAGATGGAAGACTATGCAAGAGATATGAGCAAAGAAATGGCAAATTTACCACCCAAAACAGATCTACGAAAAGAAATGAGAAAAGAATATCTTGCATACATCATGAAAGAAAAATTCTAAACTGGAGCAAATACAAAAAGCTCTAAACTGGAGCAAATACAAAAAGCTCATTGCTGACCTTACGTCTGAGTACAAAAGAAAAAAAGCAGGAGCTAGTGGATGCAAAGGTGGATACTGCTAAAGCCATAGCAAAATGGACAAAACAGTATACAGATGAGGCTTATGAAAGGCTGAAAAGAAGAAAAATGACAGATCCTAATTCACCAAAGAAGCCTGAACACAAAGAGCCAAAACAGGTCATTGATCCTAAACCACTGTTCACATCAGCAGATACCTCTATCATTGTGATAAACCAAGAAAAGAGGAAACATCTGACTGTTGCAGAAGAAAAGGAAAAGGAAGCTGAATACTTTGAAGAAGCCATCAAGAAAATGGCTTTAGATAAAGACAGATCAGCAAAGCTTCAAGACCTTGCCAAAAAGGTTTTAAACAAACCATCATCACCAAACACATCAGCAGAAATATCAGACATTGAGCTAGATCAAAAGAAAAGGCAAGAGCAAATTGAACAAGAAACTGCAGAAGACATAGCTGAAGCAAATGAAATCATAAAAAAGGCCTTCAATCAAATGTCAGCTGAAAACTCAGAAGTAGCAAAAGGTTAGAGTATTGATCATACTGAAAACTCTGAACTATCAAAAGCTCAGAGTGCTGATCATGTTGAAAACTCTGAACCAGCAAATGTACTAAGTACTGATCAACCACCTTTCACAAGGCCACAATCCCCTGACTCATCAGCAAATAAACCTCTCCCAAGAAACCCATTGGGTTCAAAAATACTAAAATGGATGTCTGATCAAAAGACCCATGTATTGACCCTGTTAAGATCCAATGGAGAAGTAAAGTACATATCAAGGAAACAAGCACTAAGCCTTGGTGTTGAAGATCTACAAGATCTCCTTGAACTTACACTGTGCAGGGATGAGGATGACTCAAATTCCAAGGACTTTGAAGCAGAATTTAAAAGACAAGCTAAGGAACTTCTGATGAGAAAATAAAGATCCAGAATAATGAGGGGTTTTGGCATTATCTGTTCTAGGGGGAGATTGTTGGGATTGAACCCTACCAGAGGAACAGATAATTAAAGCCAAAACCGGATCACAACAGTGGATTCACAATAAGCAGCTGTTTACATTAGACTTTCCCCTTGAAAGTGATTATAACAACTGATGGTCCTCTATCCACTGTCCGTATACTACTGCTGCTACCCTTTAAACTGCTGATATAGCCCTGAAGAAGTAAACACTGCTGGTTCAATCTACTGATGACAAAGCACTGCCCACTCAAGGACTGATCAACTTTGAGGAAAGCACTGATAGAAGAAGATAGCAGTAGATTAGTGTATTACTTGTCTTATGTAGAATCAGTGGTTAAGATTAGCAGTGTTTGTATAGGAACAGTGGTTACAGGTTGTTAGGCTGTTAGATGTCGCTTTCATGGTGACGTCAGCTGAGATGCCTCAGTGGTTTGGTTTGCCTATAAATGGAGCAGTACTCTGTACTGTTACATTTGATTGACTGAGCGAGTTCTTCTCCTCTAGTCCAATCCTTTCATCTTGTGTGCAATCAACCATGGAGTATCAAGCTGAGGGGGAGTTTAGTTTGTAAGCTTGCTTTGAAATCTTTTGATTTGCTTTGTAACGTTTCGATTGATGAAAAGCATGTGTTTATCAAAACTATTTTCCTCTTTGATTGTGTTTACAAAGTTTGTGTTCATTTCCGCTGCATAACTCATTGAATCATGTTTATTAAATGTTCATTTATTACAAACAAACACAATCATGAGAGCCACCGATCCTAACACCTTTAGAATCCTTAAGCAAAGATTAACCAACGCACCCATACTAGCGTTACCTGAAGGAACGGAAGACTTTGTAGTCTATTGTGATGCTTCTAAGCTAGGTTATGGATGTGTATTGATGCAACGTCAAAAGGTTATAGCATATGCCTCTAGACAACTTAAGAATCATGAAGAAAATTATTGAACCCATGATTTAGAATTAGAAGCTATAATTTTTGCCCTTAAGATTTGGAGACAATACCTTTACGGTAGTAAGTTTACCATTTTCACTAATCATAAGAGTTTAAGATATGTTTTCGGACAAAAGGAATTGAATATGAGACAAAGACGCTGGATGGAAATACTAAGAGATTATGATTGCAATATCCAGTACCATGCAGGAAAAGCAAACATAGTAGCTGATGCTTTAAGCCAAAAGTATCACGAAAAACCAAAAAGAGTGCGTTCTCTTAAATTAAATCTACAGATAGATTTAAATGAACAGATTAGAAAAGCACAAGAATCAGTAATCAAGGACAATACTGAAAAATTGAAAGGAATGATTAAGGAACTAGAACAAGGAACAGATGGAATTTGGAGATTCCATAAGAAAAGAATGTGGATGCCTAAATTAGGAGACCTGGGCCACCGTGTATTAGAAGAAGCCCATAAGTCTAAGTATACAATGCATCCTGGAAGTGATAAAATGTATCAAGACTTACGAAATAATTTCTGGTGGATAGGAATGAAAAGGATATAGCAGCATATGTTGCAAAACGTTTAACCTGTTCACAAGTTAAAGCTGAACATCAGAAACCCTCAGGTTTGTTGCAACAATTAGAAATGTCAGTCTGGAAATGGGAATTGATAACAATGGATATTGTTACTAAATTACCCAAAACAAGAAAAGGTAATGATACAATCTGGGTGATTGTAGACAGGTTAACTAAGTCAGCTCATTTCTTACCTATGAAGGAAACTTTTAGTATGGAACAGTTAGCTAAATTATATGTAAATGAAATAGTTTCATTACATGGGATTCCTTTATCAATTGTTTCTGATAGAGATAGCCGTTTTACCCCTCATTTTTGGACAAGTTTCCAAAAAAGCAATGGGAACTAAGTTAAATCTAAGCACCGCTTATCATCCTCAATTGGACGGACAAAGCGAAAGGACAATTCAGACTATGGAGGATATGCTTAGAGCTTGTGTAATTGATTTCGGAGGTAATTGGGATGATCACTTACCATTAATAGAATTTTCTTATAATAACAGTTATCACACAAGTATTAATGCTGCACCATTTGAAGCACTTTATGGACGAAAGTGCCGAACTCCAGTCTGTTGGGCAGAAATTTGAGAAAAGCAATTATCCGGACCTGAGATAGTACAAGAAACGACCGATAAAATCATTCAAGTCAAGGAACGACTGAAAGCAGCACGTGATCGACATAAGAGTTACGCCAATAACAGGCGAAAACCATTGGAATTTCAAGTAGGAGACATGGTGTTATTGAAAGTCTCTCCTTGGAAAGGAGTGCTAAGATTTATCAAAAGAGGAAAGCTAAGCCCCAGGTATGTCGGACCTTTTGAGATTATTAAAAGAATAGGATCTGTAGCCTATCAGCTACAACTACCAGAGGAAATGGTAGGAATACATGATGTATTTTATGTCTCTAATCTCAAGAAATGCTTAGCTGATGAATCACTGGTAGTACCTCTTAAGGATATAGAGGTAAATGAACAATTAAAATTTGTAGAGAAGCCTCTACAGATTGAAGACAGAAAGATCAAGAATCTCAAGCACAAGAGACTAGTTCTGGTCAAAGTAAAATGGGACTCCAAAAGAGGACCAGAATACACATGGGAACTTGAATCAGAAATGCGAAGGAAATATCCACACTTATTCCAGTAGACCTCAAGGACGAGTTCTAAAACAAGGTGGGGAGGATGTAACAACCCTCCAAAATAATTTTTGATGCCCTAATATATTTAAAATGACCCTATATGTGACAACTCGAGTTTCTGACTTTCACTTTCGTATTTATTGCACGTTGACTTTGACTGTTTGGTTGTTTGACTTGTTTGACTTGTAACTGTACATGTACGTGTTATAATGAAACGTATTGTATTGTGATTGTTGCATGTATGGGATTGATATTGACATGAGACTTGTTATATTAGAAAAACATAAACTGTTTAACACATGAGAGGACCCGACGAAACAGACTGTTTCGCCATATACATCTCGACGAAACAGAAGTCTGTTTCGCCAAGCCCAAATACGCCGAAGCCCAGTTAAGGGCCCAACCCTGTTACGTGAGTTATATCTCACAAAACTGTTTCATTCGTGAAACTCATCACCACAACCGAAAACCCTAGAGTTCCCTTTTGTGCGACGGCAGAAACAAGACTCCCTTCTGTTTGTGTGTGCATCTCGATTAAGCAGATCCTAGGTTAGTAATTCTTGCTACTCGATCTCATGTTTGCGTGATAATGATGGATCGTATAGTATTAATTAATTGTTTCTTGGACTGATCATGTATACGTATGTGTTGAAGTAGTGATGATTTAATGCATGTGTGATGCCTTGAAAATGCAATCGATCGGATAGGGATCCTTCCTAATTGTCGGCTATTATTCTTATATTTACATGTGAGTGTCAGAAACCATGTGGTTGCCATTTGTATTCTTAAATTATATAAGATGCTAAATGGATATATGTGTTCCACGCATACTGAAACATTAACTTGTTGAAGTATGAGATAGTATTATATTATATAGGGTAGTTTGATGGCACAGATTTGTAGGTTGACTTGATGATTGATAATGGAATGATGGTGTCGAAATTGTTAGGTGTGAAAGAACCGATCTTTTTGACAGCTGTTGAGGTTATTTATGAAATTCATGATTTGTTGATGATGATGATCGATGATATTGATGACGGCTGTTAGCAATGATTAGGGTTTATGTGTTAATATTTTGTAACTGATATGTTGTCACGACGTAACTAACTTCATGACGAAACCGAATCACGGCAAAATAGATCCGACGAAACAAATGTGTTTCGCCGGAATCAGTCTTGACGAAACGCATGGTGAAACAAAAGTGTTTCGCCGGGGGATATAATGACGAAATGGTAGTGTTTCGTCGAAGGGGTATATGGCGAAACAGGGGTGTTTCGCCAAATGGGTAATCGGCACAGTAACTTATTTATTTTCTGTTAAGTGTTAACTGAACTAACTAACTGCCGTTAAAGGTTAAACATAACTTGTACAAGTTTGTATACGTGCTTTGTACTATGTGATGAACATTGATTCAGTATCCACTATGAATGTGCTTATACGTGAACTTTGTGAATACAAACTGATTCTGTACACATGCGTACCTTAGGACGTGATTGATTATTTGCGAGCACATACATTAGCATACCGAGCAAACCAAGGTGAGTTCACACAGCCAAGGCATGGGGTTCCCAGGGTGGGAATGGGTTTGGATTATTTACTTGTACTTACCTAGCTTATGGAACTTAGTTATATGGTCCTCGGGTGAGGAAGGATTATTGATAAGATACGGCTAGACTAGTGATACTAATAGAACTGATCTTCGCACACACGCCGGGGTTGGCCGCGATAATATGACTGATCTTCGCACACATGCCAGGGTTGGCCGCGATAATATGACTAATCTTCGCACACATGCCTAGGAAGGCTGCGAACTATACACTAAACTTCGCACACATGCCGGGTGGCCGCGATACAAATATACCTAGTCTAGAATACTCGGGAAGTTTTCCCTAATCTTCGCATACATGCCTAGAGGGCCGCGATACGAACTAATACGATACATGACTTAATGAACGAACATAAGGCTTACTATACTATTACAATTACTGAACTATTCACTGTGAACTCGCTCAACTAGTTGTTGACTCTCTGCTGCATGCCTTGCAGGACCTTAGGTACATATGGAGCTTGCACAGGGAAGGAGCAGGTCGTTGTGGGACATGGATCGAGGATGCCATGTTAAATATTTAAACACTTGAACTTATGATTTACATTGGGTTTACATACTTATGCTTCCGCTAAACATTGATACTATACTTTGGCTTTTGGAACACCTTTCATATTGTTTGGTTGATTTACACTTACTATTTACGTTGTTCAATATGATTGGTGGCTTGATCCTGGTCAGTCACGCCTCCAAGCGGTGGTACTCCGCGTGTGGATTTTGGGGGTGTGACAGATTGGTATCAGAGCCATTGGTTATAGAGAACTCGGTTTTAATATGGGGAAAACGTTTTTATTAAAACCAGACTATAACCAGAACAGTGCTCTCAACGATCCACAACGACGCTTCGCTCCACGTGCAAGACTCAACATCCTAGGTAATATAGTACATGTTTTATTGCCTATTTGCTAGAATTGCATAGAACTTTGCTCAGGGTATGCTTAGATTAACGTAACACTATTGCATGAGAACACTTGTGTGCTTACTCTCTTCTGTCATCGCACTACTCGCGAACCTCTCTCACTTATGTCATATTTGCTATGAAGATCATGACTGGACGCATTAACATGACACAAGCCCAATTGACGGCTCTCATCAACGAACAAGTTGCTGCGGCAGTTGCAGCCGCTCAAGCAGGAGGTATACCTGCAGTTACAACACACACTAGGATCTTTAGATCCTACCTTCCTAAACCAACTTTTGTACTTAACCTTGTTCTGATTCTTATACACAACAGGTCAACCACCTGTTTGCACCTTCAAGACTTTCATGGACTGTCGTCCTAGCACATTCAGTGGCACGGAAGGAGCAGTTGGACTCCTCCACTGGTTTGAGAAACTAGAGTCAGTATTCGAAATGTGTGAATGCCCTGAGGCACGCAGGGTGAAGTATGCTACCGGTACTCTCGAGGGTTTGGCCCTCACATGGTGGAAAGCTCAGGTCCAAATGCTGGGGTTGGTTGCTGCTAACGCCACCCCATGGAACAATTTTAAAGAGATGATCAAGGAGGAATACTGCAGTCGTGACGATATTCATAAGCTGGAGGTCGAGTCCTTTAACCTGAAGAGGACGGGGTCAGAAATAGAAGCGTACACGAAACGATCCAACGAACTGGCAGTGTTGTGTCCAACTATGGTGGATCCTCCCATCAAGCGCATTGAGTTGTACCTCAAATGCTTAGTACCAGAGATTCAAAGTCATGTGACTTCTGTTAACCTTGCTACTATTCAAGATGTTACTCGTCTTGCTCGTCGTCTCACAGACCAGGCAGTGGAACAGAACAAGCTGCCTAAACGTATTAGTGCTACTACTACTGCTATCACTACTGCTACTCCTAGTGACAACAAGCGAAAATGGGATGGAACCTCCAGCAAGGGTTCAACTTCAGTTCAGTCCCAGGCACGGCAGCGAAAGATTGATGACTATCAGAGCCCTGGTCAGCAATCTTCTGGTAGTCAAGGGTTGTAACCTCGTCTTAGCCGGTCAGACATTCTCCATCAATCTCATTCCCGTAACTCTGGTTAGTTTTGACATCGTCATTGGTATGGATTGGTTATCCCAACAACAAGCAAAGATCCTATGCAAGGAGAAGATCATTCGTATTCCCCGTTCTGGCAAAGAACCTCTTGAAGTTCAAGGCGACAAGAGTGGTGTCGTGAGTGGCATCATCTCCTTCTTGAAGGCACAGAAGTGTTTGCGAAAGGGCCACACAGCTATTTTAGCACTCGTTACAGATACATCGACGAAAGAGAAGAAGTTAGAGGATATTCCAGTTGTACGCGACTTTCCTCAAGTGTTTCCTGAAGAGTTACCTGGGCTACCGCCTCATCGCCAGGTCGAATTTCAGATCGAGCTAGCTCCAGGAGCAGCACCCATAGCTCGAGCACCTTATCGCTTAGCTCCAACGGAACTGGAAGAACTGTCTAAGCAACTGCAAGAACTCTTGGAAAAGGGTTTCATTCGCCCTAGCTCATCGCCCTGGGGAGCTCCAGTGCTATTCGTAAAGAAGAAGGACGGCACCTTCCGCATGTGTATAGACTACCGCGAACTGAACAAAGTGACTGTGAAGAATCGCTATCCTCTTCCGCGCATCGACGACTTATTCGACCAATTGCAAGGGTCGAGCTATTACTCGAAGATTGATCTGAGGTCAGGTTACCATCAACTGAGAGTCCGGGATGAGGACGTCTCCAAAACAGCGTTCAGAACACGCTACGGTCACTACGAATTTCTGGTCATGCCATTCGGGTTAACGAACGCGCCTGCGGTTTTCATGGACCTTATGAACAGGGTGTGCAAACCTTATCTTGACAAGTTTGTTATTGTTTTCATTGATGACATCCTGATCTACTCGAAGAATCGGGAGGAACACGAGCATCACTTACGACTTATTTTGGAACTCCTACGAACGGAACAACTATACGCTAAGTTTTCAAAATGTGACTTCTGGCTTCGTGAAGTCCACTTTCTAGGCCACGTGGTAAACAAGGATGGGATTCATGTTGATCCATCCAAGGTAGATTCGATCAAGAACTGGCCTGCACCTCGCACACCAATAGAAATACGCCAATTCTTGGGTTTGGCGGGATATTACAGACGGTTCATCAAAGACTTCTCAAAGATTGCACAGCCGCTCACATTACTGACACAGAAAGGTGTTGTTTATCGTTGGGGTAATACACAGGAGACAGCATTTCAGCACTTAAAGGATAGACTTTGTAGCGCACCTATCCTTTCATTTCCTGAAGGCACGGACGATTTTGTAGTCTACTGCGACGCGTCTATCCAAGGTCTTGGATGTGTGTTGATGCATCGGGATAAAGTCATTGCTTATGCTTCGCGCCAACTTAAGATTCACGAACGGAATTACACCACACATGATTTAGAGTTGGGAGCTGTTGTCTTTGCGCTCAAGATATGGCGACATTACCTGTATGGCACTAAGTGCACCATCTACACCGATCACAGGAGTCTTGAGCATATTTTCAAGCAGAAAGAATTAAACATGCGACAACGTCGATGGGTCGAGCTACTGAACGATTACGAATGTGCTATAAAGTATCATCCGGGCAAAGCCAATGTGGTGGCCGACGCCCTCAGTCGAAAGGATACTACACCTAGGCGTGTACGAGCGTTGCAACTCACTATTCAGTCTAGTCTTCCTTCGCAGATACGAGATGCTCAGGTAGAAGCATTGAAACCAGAAAACATTAGGGCTGAAGCTCTGTGCGGCTCAAGGCAACGGTTAGAACAAAAGACAGACGGCGCCTACTATGTAACAGGACGCATCTGGGTCCCACTCTACGGCAACTTACGCGAGCTTGTAATGGAAGAAGCTCATAAGTCTCGCTACTCAGTACATCCTGGTTCGGATAAGATGTACCACGACCTCAGAACTACATATTGGTGGCCTAGCATGAAAGCTCACATAGCCACTTACGTTAGCAAGTGCTTGACTTGTGCGAGAGTTAAAGCGGAATACCAGAAACCATCAGGCCCACTCCAACAACCTGAGATACCACAATGGAAATGGGAACAAATTTCCATGGATTTTGTTACTGGCCTACCTAGATCTCAGCGCGGAAATGATACTATTTGGGTGATCGTGGATCGACTCACAAAGTCTGCTCACTTCTTGGCTATCAAGGAAACGGACAAGTTCTCCACACTAGCAGACGTATACTTGAAGGAAGTGGTCTCAAGGCACGGGGTGCCCACCTCTATTATCTCTGATCGTGATGCACATTTTACTTCAGAACTGTGGCAAGCAATGCACAAATCTTTTGGCTCTCGTTTAGACATGAGCACAGCTTATCATCCTCAGACAGATGGGCAGTCTGAGCGCACTATTCAAACTCTAGAAGACATGCTTCAGGCGTGCGTAATTGACTTTGGCAATGGCTGGGAAAAACATCTGCCACTTGTGGAATTTTCGTACAATAACAGCTACCACACCAGCATTAAAGCTGCTCCATTCGAGGCATTGTACGGGCGTAAATGCCGATCACCTCTTTGTTGGGCAGAGGTGGGTGACAGTCAGATCACAGGTCCAGAAATGGTAGTTGATACTACAGAAAAGATTGCTCAAATACAACAACGCATGGCGGCAGCTCGTGACCGTCAGAAAGCATACGCCGATAAAGACAGGAAACTACTCGAGTTCCAGGTTGGGGATCGAGTGCTACTCAAAGTTTCACCCAGGAAGGGTGTTGTTCATTTTGGCAAACGAGGCAAGCTCAATCCGCGATATGTCGGACCATTCGAAGTCATAGAGAAAATAGGCAAAGTGGCCTACAGACTAAACTTACCAGCTGAACTCAGTGCAGTTCACAACGTCTTTCACGTGTCGAATCTGAAGAAGTGTCTGTCAGATGAGACCCTCATAGTTCCTTTGAAGGAGCTCACTATCGACGAACAGTTGCATTTCGTCGAGGAACCAGTTGAAATCACGGACCGGGATGTCAAGGTCCTCAAGAACACCAGAATACCTCTTGTTCGAGTTCGTTGGAACTCCCGTCGTGGCCCAGAGTATACCTGGGAACGAGAAGACCAAATGGAACTCAAGTATCCCCAGTTGTTCGAGAACAATGCAACCACTACTGAGGCTGAAGCTACTACCGAATTTCGGGATGAAATTCCAACTCAACGGGGGGATGATGTGACACCCCAGGAAAACCAGTAAACGATACAACTTACCTAGCTTCCTCAGTGACCGCATGCTAAATTTCGAGACGAAATTTCTTTCAAGTTGGGGATAATGTGACAACTCAAGTTTCCGACTTTCACTTTCGTATTTATTGCACGTTGACTTTGACTGTTTGGTTGTTTGACTTGTTTGACTTGTAACTGTACATGTACGTGTTATAATGAAACGTATTGTATTGTGATTGTTGCATGTATGGGATTGATATTGACATGAGACTTGTTATATTAGAAAAACATAAACTGTTTAACACATGAGAGGACCCGACGAAACAGACTGTTTCGCCATATACATCTCGACGAAACAGAAGTCTGTTTCGCCAAGCCCAAATACGCCGAAGCCCAGTTAAGGGCCCAACCCTGTTACGTGAGTTATATCTCACAAAACTGTTTCATTCGTGAAACTCATCACCACAACCGAAAACCCTAGAGTTCCCTTTTGTGCGACGGCAGAAACAAGACTCCCTTCTGTTTGTGTGTGCATCTCGATTAAGCAGATCCTAGGTTAGTAATTCTTGCTACTCGATCTCATGTTTGCGTGATAATGATGGATCGTATAGTATTAATTAATTGTTTCTTGGACTGATCATGTATACGTATGTGTTGAAGTAGTGATGATTTAATGCATGTGTGATGCCTTGAAAATGCAATCGATCGGATAGGGATCCTTCCTAATTGTCGGCTATTATTCTTATATTTACATGTGAGTGTCAGAAACCATGTGGTTGCCATTTGTGTTCTTAAATTATATAAGATGCTAAATGGATATATGTGTTCCACGCATACTGAAACATTAACTTGTTGAAGTATGAGATAGTATTATATTATATAGGGTAGTTTGATGGCACAGATTTGTAGGTTGACTTGATGATTGATAATGGAATGATGGTGTCGAAATTGTTAGGTGTGAAAGAACCGATCTTTTTGATAGCTGTTGAGGTTATTTATGAAATTCATGATTTGTTGATGATGATGATCGATGATATTGATGACGGCTGTTAGCAATGATTAGGGTTTATGTGTTAATATTTTGTAACTGATATGTTGTCACGACGTAACTGACTTCATGACGAAACCGAATCACGGCAAAATAGATCCGACGAAACAAATGTGTTTCGCCAGAATCAGTCTTGAAGAAACGCATGGCGAAACAAAAGTGTTTCGCCGGGGGATATAATGACGAAATGGTAGTGTTTCGTCGAAGGGGTATATGGCGAAACAGGGGTGTTTCGCCAAATGGGTAATCGGCACAGTAACTTATTTATTTTCTGTTAAGTGTTAACTGAACTAACTAACTGCCGTTAAAGGTTAAACATAACTTGTACAAGTTTGTATACGTGCTTTGTACTATGTGATGAACATTGATTCAGTATCCACTATGAATGTGCTTATACGTGAACTTTGTGAATACAAACTGATTCTGTACACATGCGTACCTTAGGACGTGATTGATTATTTGTGAGCACATACATTAGCATACCGAGCAAACCAAGGTGAGTTCACACAGCCAAGGCATGGGGTTCCCATGGTGGGAATGGGTTTGGATTATTTACTTGTACTTACCTAGCTTATGGAACTTAGTTATATGGTCCTCGGGTGAGGAAGGATTATTGATAAGATACGGCTAGACTAGTGATACTAATAGAACTGATCTTCGCACACACGTCGGGGTTGGCCGCGATAATATGACTGATCTTCGCACACATGCCAGGGTTGGCCGCGATAATATGACTAATCTTCGCACACATGCCTAGGAAGGCTGCGAACTATACACTAAACTTCGCACACATGCCGGGTGGCCGCGATACAAATATACCTAGTCTAGAATACTCGGGAAGTTTTCCCTAATCTTCGCATACATGCCTAGAGGGCCGCGATACGAACTAATACGATACATGACTTAATGAACGAACATAAGGCTTACTATACTATTACAATTACTGAACTATTCACTGTGAACTCGCTCAACTAGTTGTTGACTCTCTGTTGCATGCCTTGCAGGACCTTAGGTACATATGGAGCTTGCACAGGGAAGGAGCAGGTCGTTGTGGGACATGGATCGAGGATGCCATGTTAAATATTTAAACACTTGAACTTATGATTTACATTGGGTTTACATACTTATGCTTCCGCTAAACATTGATACTATACTTTGGCTTTTGGAACACCTTTCATATTGTTTGGTTGATTTACACTTACTATTTACGTTGTTCAATATGATTGGTGGCTTGATCCTGGTCAGTCACGCCTCCAAGCGGTGGTACTCCGGTGTGGATTTTGGGGGTGTGACACTATATGTCTTAAAATGCACCCCGTATGCGAGAACCGAGCCCAAAATACCCTATATAATTAAAGAATTAAATAAAAACAAGATTTTGGGGTAGCTCGCGGGCCGCGAAGGCTTTGCCTTCGGGCAACGAGGGGTGCCATCACTAGGCTACGCAGCCTCACCCGGAGCTACCACGTGTCACGTTCATGTCGAGTCTATATGTGTGACCAGTCAAAGCTAGGGCCTACCCGACCTACGTCGCGGGATGCGAAGGATTGTCCTTTGGCTTACGCGGGCCGCGAGAAAACCAAATTCCAGCCCTATAAATAGCATCGAGAGGTTCAGTCGACAATTCGTTCATCATACACTTTCTCTCTCAAATTTCTATATAGTATAAGCTATACTCGGGCATTATATCCCCTAAATAACGAAGTTCTGCTTCGTTGTAAGTATCATAACCTCTGGTTACGTATTAGATACGCTGCCCGATTGATCCAGGGTTCCGTAACGGCTGTCGTGGTTCTGCCCGACGTAGTCGTTGGAATGCCGTCTCAGGGAGGGTATTACTAATGTAAATATTGGGTTATTATACTAATGCGTGTGCATTTGTGTAATTAATAAATAATCACCAGGAAATTCTAAAGGAAAACCCTAAGACAGCAATGTGAGTAATCTCCTTTTTGTAAACTATTTTTACAAAACCTTAGATAATTTATAATGTAATTAGCAGTGATTGAGTCTTTGTAATTCTTCAATTACTGCCGGTATGTTGGGGTTTTGTATACAAAATGTGGAACATGTTACCATTGGACAACGAGATAGCCAATGAGTAATATGACCCACCAGTCAGGATTGACAGTACTGAATGAGTAATTGTGTAGATATAAGCATTGTAATCGCTCTCAATACTGTGAAATGATAAAACTTGTTTTGATTAAACTGGGATTAACTCACCAATATTTCCCACTGATAAAATGTTTTTAAACGCGTTTCAGGTAAAAAAATGTGAAAGCCAAATAGAAGCCAGCTGGACAGCACTGAAGGCTTGGAAAAAGTGGCTATAAAAGTTACCTAAATAAAGAGATGTTTTTATTAAATAAAATAGGGTTTACCCCTATGAAAATGTGTGTACTGAAAACTTGGGAATTTCCCACGTGTTTAATATTATAAAAGTGTGGTATTTTACTCTGATAAAATATTTCCTAACTACGGTCCTGATGTAATTTCCGCTGCCAAATTGATAAACGCCGATATCACTAAAACTGGCCGCGGCCGTCCGTTCCCGGTTAATTAAGGGACGGGGGTTGCGGCATTAACCCCCGACCAGGTAGCCAACATATCTCTATATAGACCGTAGAGATATGAATGGTGAAAATCTTTTACTTTATATAGACAGTAAAGTAATGCTAAGACACCACAGACAAATGATAAAGAAGTTTCACCTTCAACATAAGAAACTAGTTATTAAAGTCATTAATACAAAACCAAATAAAAAGTGCGAAAAGATTAAAAATCAAAAGTAATACATTAAAGACTTGTCTTCACCAAGTGATGTAAGAGACTTAGCCAAACATGGCCTTTGATTGACAAGAACTCTTACTATCAGTCTTGGATCCCGAGGTTACTACACACATTCTAAGGTGGATGATGGTGGTGATGTGGGTGTTGTAGTGGTGGTGGTGGAGTGGTGGCAAAGTGGAAGAGTGGTGGTTTGCCAAGCGATGCCTTTGAAGTGAACCAAGCACCTCTATTTATAGGCTGAACAGAAGCCCGGCCCCGTGTCCAGCGGACACGTCCCCATGGCCATACCTTTCTCTTCCTTCATTAATTGCATTTGTCAGCATAGGGCTCGACAAGGCCCGTGTCCAGTGGGCACGGCCCCGTGTGCAGAAGCGTATCTGTTCTACCAAGATTTTGCAAGATTCTGCGTATCTTAGCATTGACCACGCCCCGTGCTGAGCTGGGCAGGCCCCTGTGGTGGGAGTAGAAGTTTCCACAGCTTTGTCTTTTCTGCAGGTGGCTGATCACGCTCCCGTGTCCAGTGGGCATGGCCCGTGGTTAGTCTTCTGTTTCTTGTTTTTGCCTTTAGGGAAGCTGCCGAGGGGTCGTGCATGTCACGTTTATTCCTTTTCTTTGTATTTATGTTGGTTTTTGCTGTATATTTGTTCCTTTTGTCCGTTTAAGCTCATTTGGTCCTGTAAATTCAAAAGAAAGACAAAAACACACTTTTTCCAACATTAGTACTAAAAAGGGGTTAGTTTTATGCCTCATTTGATGTAATTTATATGTTACATTTTGCACACATCAGTAGACTTTAGCGAAATAGATGTTGAGTGTATTCCTTTGGTTGCAGATGTTCAAAAGACTGTTGTTTGTATTTAGAGGTTGTAGAGTATAATTCAAGTGAGATTATAACAATGACCGGCCATAAATTTGTTTCGCCTTTTAAATATTGATCACCAACATGTTGTGATGTATCATGAAGAGCCAATTAAAATATATGAATGTACAGCAAAAATTTGAATCATCTAAACTAATGGATTTAGCATGTAATTGCTACAATTTGAATATTATTTTTATTATATTATATATTATTGTTGATATTCATGTATTGCATAAGTAGTAGAGTTGTATGTTATTGTTAGTGAATGAATGCAAATGTAATGAATTGGTTAGTAGGAAAACCATTAGGATCTTATATACATTAACATCTGTTAGAGACTAACCTTTGTTATGGATTGCTAACATATGTTTTGCCCTAGACACTGTTAAGATCTGAGCTACATTAGGATCTGTTGAACATACTTTGATTCAACAGACCTTATCATCTGTTGATCATGATCTGTTAAATCTCAGATGTTAAAATCCTCTGTTGAACGACATCATCTGTTAAGCCACAACAGATGTTAGCTTCATCATACTTTTGTATTAATCAGCAGAGGTTCTCTTTGGTGGACCTTTGTGTCAACAGTCTTTGTGTTTATCAGCAGAGGATGTTTGGTTCAACAGACTTTGCTTCAACAGACTTTGCTTCAACAGATTTAGTCTTCAACAGAGCTTTGGGTTTGCCAGACTTTAGCGAAATAGATGTTGACAGTATTCCTTTAGTTTCAGATGTTCAAAGTCTGTTATTTATAATTAGAAGTTTTAGAGTATAATTCAAGTGATTTTATGTTAATGATCGGCCATAAATTTGTGGAATGATTATTCTCTGCAGTTGAACTGCATCATCTGTTAAGCCACAACAGATGTTAGCTTCATCATACTTTTGTATTTATCAGCAGAGGCTCTCTTTGGTAGACCTTTGCTTCAACAGTCTTTGTATTTATCAGCAGAGGTTGTTTGGTTCAACAGACTTTGCTTCAACAGATGTTATCTTCAACAGAGCTTTGGGTTTGGCAGACTTTAGCGAAATAGATGTTGAGTGTATCCCTTTAATTGTAGATGTTAAAAGACTGTTATTTGTAATTAGAGGTTGTAGAGTATGATTCAAGTGAAATTATGACAATGATCGGCCATAAATTTGTTTCGCCTTTAAATGTCGATGACCAACATGTTGAGTGTATCCCTTTAGTTTCAGATGTTCAAAGTCTGTTATTTGTAATTAGAAGTTTCAGAGTATAATTCAAGTGATTTTATGTTAATGATCGGCCGTAAATTTGTGGAAATGATTATTCTCTGCAGTTGAACTGCATCATCTGTTAAGCCACAACAAATGTTAGCTTCATCATACTTTTGTATTTATCAGCAGAGGTTCTCTTTGGTAGACCTTTGCTTCAACAGTCTTTGTGTTTATCAGCAGAGGTTGTTTGGTTCAACAGACTTTGCTTCAACAAAGCTTTGGGTTTGGTAGACTTAAGTGAAATAGATGTTGAGTGTATCCCTTTAATTGCAGATGTTAAAAGACTGTTATTTGTAATAGAGGTTGTAGAGTATAATTGGAGTGAAATTATGACAATGATCGGCCATAAATTTATTTCGCCTTCTAAATGTCGATGACCAACATGTTGTGATGTATCATGAAGAGCCGATTAATATATAACGGATGTACAGCAAAAATTTAAGTTAATATAACTAATAAGATAAGCATACATGATTATAATTTAAGTATTCAGAATTTTGGAAAATATACAAGTTTCATACATCACCATTGCATAACTTCATCTCACATGAGATAATACCAACAACCATAACTATTTGTAGACTTTCTTTAAGATCAGCTTGGCTTTGTTTATAGAGTAAACAAATTTGCATTTCATATTTTGAACTTTCGCATTTAGACGGTTAAAATAAATATAAAATAACAACAATAATGTATAACAAATAAATAATGTATTTAAGAAAAGTATCAAATTTTTAAGTGTAACAAACATTTAACAATGAAAGAATGAGTTATAATATATTAACAGAAAAAAATTACAAAATGTTTATTGCAGTACCATACGAATTCTATGGGAAATACATCAGGATCAGCTTCATAATCTGAGACAACAGCATCAAAATCTGCATCGTCGCCATCATCGGATGATTCATCGGATACAACATAATCACTATCAGAATCTTCGTCATTGGATTCTTCAACATCCGACTGTGATCCATATCTTCAGTAATTTAAGCAACTTCTAATTTGGGTGAGGAAGTATCGCCTTTCGGACTGTCATCAGATTTGGGTGCAAGAATCTCACATCCATTCAAATTAAAGACAGTAAGCTGAAAGATGTAATCCGCTACGTATCTTAAAACAAGTACAACTCCTGTACGCAGACCCATGTAGTGTACAACCTTTTCCCATCCATCAGTTATAAAGTAGCAATTGCGAAGAGGATCCCGTTGAATTACTACATCAAAAGAGTCCCACTGATTCACATAAATCTTAAATGACTTTAAGTTTACCAACTCTAATACTGATTTTAACTAAGTCCTTGGGTATTAGCTGAACAAAAAGATATAAACTTTATTATGAAATCAACAAAGGTACAGTAAATTTTAAAGTATATCACTAATTAGTACAGTAACATTTAAAGTATTGAATTAAAATAACAAAAGTTACCAACACGTCCTTAGAAGCATCAGAAAAATTATGAGAGAATGAATCCATACATCCAAAGTTCCTCTCAAATGATATTGATGTGAACATAGAAATCATTGGGAGTTTTGTTGGATAACGATGAACTTTTTCAAAAGGTGTCAGCAGATATGTATGTGGTGCGGTTTTTTTTAAATACCAATAGACATCCTTCTATTAATGAAAGGTCAGAGATAACTGAGGACCATCCTTCTTTTAGAGCAAAACTTCCATTGTGTTTTGAGAATCGGATCTCCCATCTCATACCGTTTACACACTCTATAACGGCAATATTACCAGCAACTTCATTGAGTAAATGATTGTTTGTAAAGATTTGTGGTATTATCTATAGAGTTCAAGTATTTAAGTATTGACAAGTGTTATATGTGAATTAATAGTTAACAATAAAACTACAGAAAATGTTTTTAATGTAATAATCTTACCAAGATTTTAGAATTAAGAGAGTCCAAATATTGATAAAAAGACATCTTCCAAGATATGATGTTTATCTAAAAACCAAAGAAACAATGAAACAATGTATTTTATCAGATAATTCATTATTTATCAAGATTGTGAGAACAATATGAACCAAAAATGTATAACATATCTATGTCATTTAATATTTATCGATTTATTTAGAGGAAATCAATAAATAAAGATTCCTCAAAAAAATGTAGAACCGAGTAGTAAGGAAATAACATTTTTTAGAAGTCCATAAACAAAAGATTGGTCATTCGATCATATTATTTAATATCAAATAATAAAAACAACAAAATATATCTTATCGATTGGTTTCAAGTAACTAAATGTACCACCATATCAAAGAAAACTTAGAATCAGAAATATTATAACAAAAAAAACTTGTAAAATGAAATTTATACATCATCTAAAACATGCAATACATGATCACAATCTTGATAACAGTGGTTAATGATGTGCATATGAAACTCGTGTGCATACAAATTTTAATAAATATTATTATACCTTGATCAAAGTTGTTGATGATGTCAAGAGTAAGAAGTATTCAAGTAGAATGATTGAATATTGAAATAGACATCGGTGATTAAAACTTGAAGCATTTTTTATGAGATCAGAGAAACAATTTTGTAAAGGGATGTGTAAAGTCATTGAAAGGTAAAGTATGTTTTTATCTGCCTCTATGTAAATGATCGGAGTTCATCTGATTGGTCCACACAATACAATTAAACCACCATTGGAATAATAAATTACATCTTACCGCCATTGAGATAAGTAAATTACATTTACCCCCTAATACAGCTGTGATTTTTATCCTTAAATATAAAATATAGTATCCTTTTCAAATCAGCATTTTCAAATATTTCAAATCATTTTCACAATACTTTCAAAGTCCATTTTCTCACGTGGTCAACAGATCTTCTTCATTGAGGTATATGAAATTATGGATACAGATAACAGAATTTCAAGTAAGTATGAAGTGTGCCTTCAAGCAAGTCAAAGTCAAAGTTGTGATGAAGCAAGGAAAAAAAGGAAGCGTGTTCTTCAACAAAAGAGAAACAACAGTGGTTGTCATCCTACATCAATATCCGATTCTGTTGAAAGGATTCCATTATCAAATACTACAAATGGTATGTGTTATTGGTTTGCAAACAAAATTTAAAAGAAATATATCTTTATATGTTAACTTTTGGGAATCCTTACATATGTCCTTTTTACAATTTTCAACCACCAATGTTGAAAGAAAGAATGTATATCAACTTCCTACTTATGCTACTCCAAATATTAGTAGTAATATGTGTCACTCATCTACAAAAGGAGAAGGTAAAGTACTGCAGATATTTTTTTTGTAATTTCAAATCATTTTCACAATACTTTCAAAGTCCTATTTCTCGAGTGGTCAACAGAACTTCCTCATTGAGGTATTTGAAATTATGAATACAGATAACACAATTTCAAGTAAGTATGAAGTGTTCCTTCAAGCAAGTCAAAGTCAAAGTTGTGCTGAAGCAAGGGAAAAAAGGAAGCGTGTTCTTCAACAAAAGAGAAACAACAGTGGTTGTCATCCTACATCAACATCCGATTCTAGGGCTGTAAACGAATCGAACGAACACGAACAAGTCTTTGTTCATGTTCGTTCGTTAAGGAAATAAATGTGTTCACGAACGGTTCATGAACACTTACCGAACGAGATTTTATGTTCGTGTTCGTTCATTAAGGAAATGAGCGTGTTCGCGAACGGTTCTTGAACACAAACGAACACAAATAAATTTAGCAAACGCGACGAAGGATAAAGATAGATGGCCCAGAGAGTAGCACTCGAACTTGAATCCCTTATTGTGGAACGAAGGTCGATTGTATTCGTGGATGTAAATAATAAGAAATGAAAGGGAAACGATGCATAAACAAGGTGAAAGTGGGTTTCCTAGTTTAACTGTTAGGGAAATAAAATAAATAAAGTTTAATAATATAAAAAGTACAAATAAAATATAAGAAGGTACAAAGATATTCAATTAAAACACAAACATACAAACATAAACTAACGCAATTCAATGAATGTTCACGAACACCTTACTGAACGTTCACGAACACAATCAAACGAACGAGACCTCTGTTCATGTTCGTTCATTTAACTAATTGAACGAAATTTCTTGTTCACGTTCGTTCGTTTATTAAACGAACGAACATAAACGAACTTCCTGCCGAACGGTTCACGAACTGTTCACTGAACGTTCGGTTCATTTACAGCCCTATCCGATTTTGTTGAAAGGATTCCATTATCAAACACTCCAAATGGTACGTATTATAGGTTTCCAAACAAAATTTAAAAGAAATATATATTTATATGTTACGTTTTGGGAATCATTACATATGTCCTATTTTACAAGTTTCAACAACCAATATTGAAAGAAGGAATGTATAGCACCTTCCTACTTATGTTACTCCAAATATTAGTAGTAATTTGTGTCACTCATCTACAAAAGGAAAAGGTAAACTTACTGTAGATATATATATATATATATATATATATATATATTTTGTAATTTAATTATGAATTGTATTTTTCTTCATTTATTTTATATACTTTTGTCTTATAAGATTCATCAAGAAAAATCTCATCAAGGAATGTACATCACACTCCTTTTGGAAGTACTAAGCAAAATCCGATTTGTTTGAGAGGACTCCATTATCAAATATTACAAATTGTGTGTTTTAAATGTTTGAAAACAAAATATTTGTTTAATGTATATTCATATCTTAGTTTTTATGAATTGTTATATATGTCTTATTTTACAAGTTTCAATATAGGTGGAATACCTTAAATTGAACTATCAATGAGTGATGAGATATTAGTAGATTCAGTGGTTAAGAAGATTTATGGAATTTCTAAAGGTATAAAGATACAAATGTAATCTGAAGATTATATTGATCATGAAGATGCCATCTTTGTGTGTTCTAAATGTGATGCAATGTTATGGGAAAATGAAATGCTTAGGGGAAATCAAAATCGTAAGAAAACATCATATTCTCTTTGCTGTTCAAATGGAGATGTTGAGCTACCACCACCTCCACCTCCTCCATGACTACGTCATTTATATAAAAAGTCATACCTCGGAGTCTCAGAATTTCATGAATAATATTCGAGCATATAACATGATGTTTTCGTTCACATCTTGATGTGTGCAAAATGTAACATATAAATTACATCAAAGGAGACATAAAACTAACCCTTTTTAGTACTAATGTTGGAAAAAGTGTGTTTTTGTCTTCCTTTTGAATTTACATGACCAAATGAGCTTAAACGAGCAAAAGGAACAAATATACAACAAAAATCAACATAAATACAAAGAAAAAGAATAAACGTGACATGTCCGACCCCTTGGCAGCATCCCCAAAGGCAAAAACAATAACAGAAGACTGACCACGAGGCCGAGCCCACTGGACACGGGGGCGTGGTCAGCTACCTGCAAAAAAGAAAAAGCTGTGGAAGCTTCTACGCCCAGCATGGGGGCATGCCCAGCTTAGCACGGGGCGTGGTCAACGCTAAGATACACAGAATCTTGCAAAATCTTGATAGTATAGATACGCTTCTGCACACGGGGCTGTGCCAGCTGGACACAGGCCGTGTTGAACCCTATGCTGACAAATGCAATTAATGAAGGAAAAGAAAAGGATGGCCACGGGGGCGTGCCCACTGGACACGGGGCCGTGGCCGGGCTTCTGTTCAGGCTATAAATAGGGGTGATTAGCTCACTTCAAAGGCATCCCTTGGCAAACCACCACTCTCCCACTTTGCCACCACTCCACCACCACTACAACACCCACATCCACCACCATCATCCATCATCCACCTTAGAGTGTGTGTAGTAGTCTCGAGATCCAAGATTGATAGTAAGAGTTCTTATCAATCAAAGGCCATGTTTGGCTAAGTCTCTTACATCACTTGGTGGAGACAAGTCTTTAATGTATTACTTTTGATTTTTAATCTTTTCTCACTTTTTATTTGGTTTTGTATTAATGACTTTAATAACTGGTTTCTTATGTTGAAGGTGAAACTTCTTTATCATTCGTCCGTGGTGTCTTGGAATTACTTTACTATCTATATAAAGTAAAAGATTTACACCATTCATATCTCTACGGTCTATATAGAGATATGTTGGCTACCTGGTCGGGGGTTAAGGGAATGGTTTAGTAATGTTCTTTCCTTGTTCAGTGTATAGATCCTGCAAGGACCTGGGTCAAGCTTACTAGGACCTCCTTCAATACCCACTGGTATTGGATGGCGAGGGTGCGAATGGCTTGATCCCCTCATATGTAAACTATTATTAATACATTAAACAGGCGATTTTGTGACAACCCGAGTTTTCAAGGTCTCTATTCGACTTAACTTGGTACTTATTTCCAAGTGTGTCTTTATATTTAGTTGATGTGCAATATACGTGTTGTTTGTAGATTTGCGGTGTGGGTTATATGCGTATATGTGTTATATACTTTGTATCAATAATATGATTTGTATAATTAATAAACATTATTTCTCTTGCTAAACACCCCTACCTCCTCCACGAAAACACTACCTGGCGAAAACACTTTGGTGTTTTCGTCCAGGAGCTAGTCGGCAAAAACAGAATGGGCTTCTGGCCCAGTAACGATCTTCTAGCCCAGTAGTGATCAATTATATTTTTGCCCCAACCTTTGCGTGAACTGGTAACCAGCAACAACCCTAACCACCTCTCACCCTTGTGTGCGACGGCAATCGTGAGACCTTTGGAACCTCTTGCATTGACTGGTTCGCTGTCTTTTCTGCTTGGGTTAGTGATTTACATGTTTTGTTTTTGATTTCGATATACTTGATCAATTGGTTATGTAACTGCATGCGAAGTATGATATCAACTTAGGATTCAAGGATTTGATAGGATCGAATGCATATTCTTGAAAGATCTGAATGATATTAGTGTGATCAGGATCCGATTATGTGATATGTCGTGCTAATCGATTGGATGATGTATGTATATATGTTTAATTGTTGAACTGAATAATGATTTTGTTTACATGACAATTGAATGATGATTCAGATTGTTAATTTAGGTGGTTGTATGAATAGATCAGGTTGATCATAAGAGTTGTTGTAATCGGTGTAACTGTTAGACGATGATTAGGGTTCCTGGAATGTGTAATGGTTATTGATGAACATGTATTACACCGACGAAAACACAGGGACCAACGAAATCACAAGATTCAGGCGAAAACACTAAGTGTTTTTGTCACACCCTAAACCTGACGAAAAACCTTGGATTTCGTCGCCTGGGTTTTCACCCAAAGTGATTTCGTCCAAAGGGATTTCGTCCCAGAGGGGTTTTTAGTCATAAAGAGTTTTCGCCATATATGATTTCGCTGAATGATTTGACACATTAAACCTGTTGAGTTATTAACTCTGTTAGTCTATTAAACTTGTTAAGTATTAACTCTGTTAGTTCAGCAAACCCAGTTAGTTATTAGTTCTGTTAGATGTTAACTCTGTTAAATATGTAACTCTGTTATATATGTTAATCCAGTTAAGCTTGTTAACTCAGTTAAGGGTGTTATTGGATAATTATATTAGAATAAACTGCAAAGGACATTTATGTGAAACATGAATTGTATGAATGTGATTAACTGGTTGTGCGTTACATGATGTTGACTGCCGAAAACACTTTGTGGCATAGATTGCATGTAAATCTTTACGAACTTGAACTGATTGAGTATACGTGCATACTATAGGACTTGATTGATTACTTGTGAGCACATAGTTTAGCATACCGAGCAAACCAAGGTGAGTTCACACTTCTAAGGCATGGGATTCCCGGCGGGTTGGGAATGGGATTGAATGACTACTCGTACTTACATCACTACTAGACTACTTACTACTGTCCTCGGTCTGGGAAGGACACCAGTGTTAAAACCTACGTAAAACCTACGTACCACTGTCCTCGGATGGGGAAGGACACCAGCGCTAAACCTACGTAAAACCTACGTACCACTGTCCTCGGATTGGTAAGGGAACTTACGTAAAACCTACGTAATCTCATACTTACCACTGTCCTCGGATTGGGAAGGACACCTTTAGTTACAACTAGTCTAGTAAATTACAACATGGGAAGCCCCCACTAAATATCATGGAAAGGTTTGGGAAACAAGGACACCGGTTAACACTTGGTTATGAAACAAACTTATGAATTCTGAAAAGAACTCAATAACTGAACAATCAACTGTGAACTCGCTCAACTTTGTTGTTGACTCGTTGTTACATGCCTTGCAGGTCGATAGGTACTCATGGAGCTTGCACAGGGAGGCGCGGTCGTTGTGGGACATGGACAGTGGGTGCCATGTTAAAAACATTATAACATTTCGAACTTAACACTTATGTTGGGTTTTCACATTTATGCTTCCGCTAAACACTTAACTATGTTTTGATTTGAACACCTTTTGTATTGATGGGTTGAACTTTATTTATTACTTACAATGTTCGATATGATTGGTGGCTTGATCCTGGTCAGTCACGCCTTCAAGCGGTGATACTCCGCGTGTGGATTTTTGGGGTGTGACAGATTTGGGATTGTATCCCTGCTGACTCAAACCACTTACCTGAGGGTAACGTCACCTTCAAAAGAGGGCCTACCACTTTTCGCATTAATAACTTAATTAATTATCTTTCAATATTCCGACCCTTTAGGATTGTATCCTTGCTGACTCAAACCACTGGGTTGAGAGTAACGTCACCTTCAAAAGAGGGGCCTACTACTATAACTAAGATAATCTCTTAAAAAGTGCAAAAGTGCGGAAATCATCAAAGGATACATTAGAGGCGAGTCGGATCCAGGTGATTCATCTTGTCTATCTGTTTTTATTTTATTTTTATTTCTGCATTTTTATTTTCATGTTTTAAAAATCTTTTTCTCAAAAATTTAGATTGATTAGACATTAAGGATAAACCGGTACTAAAAGTTCTTGTGTCCTTGGACGACCTCGGTATCTTACCAACGCTATACTACGCTCACGATGGGTGCACTTGCCCATGTGCGTGTTTAGTGTTAGTAGAATATCGTGTTTTATAAATTTAAAACTTAACTAATGTGTAAAATGGGCTTAAAATATCAATAAAAACATAATACACCCGACACACACCACATCTCTTGGTGGGAAGGTTAACGAAAGTTATCAGAGAGGCAAATGTCCTTATGTATTTAGACTACATGGCCAGAATTATCATCGAATGGGTACTCTATTTCCGGACGATGGGGAAGAACCCAAATTTTCACAGCTTTACATATATGATTCACAAAACGAGGTGGTAAATCGTCAAAAAGTAGTAAGGTAATTTCTTTATGAAATTGTGCCATTTATGATTATATATATTGCTTCCCAATATATTCACATCCATGTTTCATTTGAAACGAATGTAAAAATTAACATTTTGTATTTCTTGCAATTCTCAGATAGAATCCAAAACTACAAGAAACAACCAGCTTGATATTACAACCATCAAAAGTCTTAAAAATATGTTGGATTCTTGCAATCCTCTTGTCTAGTCCTTCAGAATGGTAAGAGATTGTTTTCAAGAAAATGAGTGCAAGATGTAACCATGAAGCTTATTTGAACAAGAGATAAGGATGGAAGAGTTCACAATTTGCCAACAACATCAGAAATTGTTGCGTTAATAATTGGTGATTTTGATGGAGCATTTGATAAATGGGACATTGTTGTTACAAAGAAGTCTGGTGGTTTTCAAAGAATTAGTGAATTTCATCCCTCTTACCTTGCTTTGCAATATCCACTTATTTTCCCATATGCAGAAGATGGTTATAGAGTTGGTATTAAACATAGAGGGATTGCTGTTGATAATGAGGTACTTAGAGCCAACCTTACAATTAGAGAATTCTTTTGTTATAAAATTCAAGATAGACAAAATCAGTTTTCATTGTTAGTTAATGCCAAAAAACTATTTCAACAGTTTTTGGTTGATGGATACACCATGATAGAATCTGCCAGGTTGAATTATATAAGGTCACAACAACCGAAACTTAGAACGCAAAGTCTTAAGAATTTGAATGCTACTGTTGAAAGTGGAGAGAATAATGCCTCAAGTTGTGGTAAACCTACTTTTACCTTCATCATTTACTGGTGGTTCCAAATATATGATGCAAAAGTACTTGGATGCTATGGCAATTTGCAAGTCTGTTGGATATCCTGATCTATTCACAACGGTGACTTGTAATCCCAAATGGCCTGAGATTTATAGGTGTTTGCATGATAAAGCTCTTAATGCTGAAGACAGACCAGATGTTATCTCTAGATTATTCAAGTGTAAATTGGATCATCTTATAAAAGATTTCAAGAAAGATAAATTCTTTGGTGATATACAAGCAGGTACCTTTTACTTATATTTTTTAACTTTGAATATCTAATTATATTTATCTAACAGCTCACTCTTGAAAAATTTCAGTTATGTATACAGTTGAATTTCAGAAGCGTGGACTGCCCATGCTCACATATGTTTGTTCTTGAGTGCTGAAAGCAAATTTCCAACTGCATCTGATATTGATCGTGTTATTAGTGCTGCGATACCAGATAAAGAAAGAGATCCTGAATTATATGAGCTTGTCAAGCAATTTATGATTCATGGACCATGTGGTACAGACAACCCACTTTGTCCATATATGGTTCAGCAAAATGTTCTAAAAAGTTTCCCAAAAAAATATGTAGATGAGACTTGTGTTGATTTTGAAGGATATCCTGTCTATCGTCGTCGTCAAACAAGTAATACAGTAGTAAAGAATGGTGTGGCACTTGATAATATGTTTGTAGTTCCTTACAATACCCTCCTGCTCAGAAAGTATCAGTGCCACATTAATGTTGAATGATGCAACCAGTCAGGTTCTATCAAATATTTGTTTAAATATATTAATAAGGGACCGGATAGAGTCACGGCTTCTGTTTTTCAATCCAATACCACCAACAATGATACGCTGCAGAATGTAGTTGTAGATGAGATAAAAGCATACCTTGATTGTAGGTATATTTCTGTTTGTGAAGCTGCTTGGAGAATATTCATGTATGATATACATTATAGATATCCAGCTGTTGAAGTATTGCCTTTTCATTGTGAAGATGGTCAGAGTATTGTGTATAATGATCATGATAATTTATGTGATATTGTTACTGATCCAACTGTGAAAATGAAAATGTTCACAGAGTGGATGAACTGTAACAAAGTCGATGAATTTGCCAGGACATTGAAGTATGTTGAGTTTCCGGGATATTATGCGAAGGGGTATGGTCCCCAAAACTCTGCGCAAGTGCATAGGACCATGCCATAACTTCATTCCAAAAAGCATCTTGAATAAGACCCTGCGCGGCCGCACTGCGGTTCTGAACAAGATTTAGGAAGATCCGTCTTCGATGACCATGCGCCGGAGAAACGAAAGACAAATATTCAACTAACACCCTTACGCGGGCTCGCGCAAGAAGACAGTTAAGCTTGAAGAAGAAGTCCTAAACATTTCCGCGCGCCTGAAATCAAGACTTGAACAAAAGGAATCTTTTCTATTACAACAGAATGGACACATGGCAATAATGCAATGGTTTAAAGTTGTAGATCTTCTAGAAGGCCTTAAATGCTCATCGTGCATGACTTCATTCGGTTATAACTGAATGTGACGTGGCACGATCCTGAGCCCTCATCTAAATCACGATGATGGCACCAACTGGAAGGAAGATTTACACAAAGCCACTTTTCACGTGGCATCTCCCCAGCCGTTGATCAGACCCACGATCCGTGTGCATGGATGTGGAATTAACTATTAATGGTAAAAGAAGTAACTATCAACGAAAAGTAATTTCCGTCATTTACCTCTGTCACCTTTTTGGTGCCAAAACCTTGGTTATAAATATGGGAATTTAGGTATGATCTCACAAGCTACTTTCACATACTTTCACTCTTACTACTTCATCTTTTCTTTTGAGATCACTGTACTTATTCTCACGCCAGAGGGTGGTCACTGAGAGAACCCCCATTCTCCCCGTGGCAAGTCTAACGACTTTCTGTTTTGCAGTGTTCTCCGGTGAAGTAGTTCCCAACCAGCAATCGACGAGAAGATTAACCTTTTTATGCAGGAACTAAACCCCGGATCTGATTGATTCCGGTCAATTCCGATCACTGTTTCTTCATTGGTGCCCATCAATTTTGTACTTCTATTTTCATCTTCTTGATCGATTCATTTTCTCTCTCTTCTGTTTTCAATGCCAGAAGGACCGTCAAATTACCCACTGGGCCCTTGACCAGAGAACAGGGGCAATTTTGCTCATGCTTCCCATGTCGAGGGAATCGTAGAAGAAGCGTCTGATGATAACGATGTTCAAAACGACGTTAATCATGTGAACGATCCTGTTACCCCAGGAGTACAACCTGAAATTCCGATCAGCTCAATTTTACCTCCTGGCGAGACCCCAATTTCTTGGTATGTTAAGTCCCAAGGTGCGTTGAACACCGTTTATGCACAGCTTTGTGCACAAACTGCTCAACCAACACCACAGACACGTAGATTTGCAGCTTAGGTGCGAGCTCCATCTGCACCTCGAGTGTTACATTATGATTCACCATCATACATGTCAGACGATGATACCGAAGTTTACTCTCAATCCAGCACCAGATATGAGTCTACTCATTCTGTATCTAGAAGACGAGATCATCGTGAGGAGCAATACCC
>JARYGA010011661.1:0-29688 GCA_030545235.1 Helianthus tuberosus | reverse complement strand
CAGTGCCAGTGGTGTGCAAGATTTGAGTTTTGAGAGCCTTTAAGTCAGCCTTAGTGTTCTTGAACCTTGACTCCATTGCATTTCTCAGCTGTTGTACATGGTTTTCATGTTGCTGATCTGCTAATTGTGCTTGTTGTTGGAGAAAAGATTGAAATAACTTCCAGAGCTCATTTGTAGCAGGTGCCCTTTGTGGAGCAGGTGCTTGAGGTGGAACAACAGCTGATTGTACCTTCTGAACTTGTAACACCTGTTGTAGCATATCTTTGAGTTCTGCAACAGAGTTATCAAGTTTTTCAATGCGATCCGTCAATTTCTGTTACTTTAAACCATCACCCAAGTTAATGGGATCATCTGATTTCCCACTAGCAGTGGTTTTATCAGTGGCAGATATAGGGAGTATACTCCAAACATTAACCACTGATGCCCCTTTTTCTTGGTACTGGGGTCTTCTTCCTTCAACACTTGACAACCTTTTGATGTTGCCAGTAGGATAAAGAAATCCACTGGTGGTTGGCAGAGGTGCTATAAAAGGAATTGCCTCCAAGGAAGTCTTATTTATGTAACCACTGTCCAAATATAACCCAGTGGGTGTAACACTTGTAGTGGCTGCTTCACTTGGATTACCACCAAGAGTTACTTGTAACTCAAGGGGTGTAACCTCCTCAGGTTGTGTTGGTGGGTTAGCAAAGATTGATACATCAGACCCAGTCAGTTGTTGAGGTATATTCTCATTAGTAGGTGATTGAGAAGGACTGGTTAATGCCTGGTTCAAATCAATTGCATCCAACAGTGGTTTTATTGGTGAGGGAATTGTGGTTGAGAAGGATGGTGTAGAAAGTGGAGTTGCCCCGGGTATTGAGCTGTGGATGATAGAAACGAGTGTTTCCAGAGCATCATGATGTGGAGACCCTATTTGTACAACCTGTTCTTTTTGTGAAGAAGCAGGAGGAGTTGTGGTTATGGGTTGAGATATTTGTACCAACTGCTGTGAGGAAGTAGCAGCAGTGGTTTCTTGTGACATTTGTGTTGTCACAGGCAGGAGCTCTGGTATCTCATCCTCCAGAGTTGCCTTTTTATGGGTTTTGTGGGGTTTTGAGTTTTTCTTTTTGGCTTTTTGGAGATAATAGGTGTGGGTTTCAAAGTAGTTGTGCTGCTGCTTTGATCACCTTGAGCAGTGGGCTCAGCAGCAGATACCTGAGGAGCAGTTGTAACTGCTAAAATCTGCTCAGGCACCTCTGCTTGTGTTTTGCAAGGTGTAGACATCCTTGTAAAAGTTTCAGCAGTTAAGCAATTTGTTTGAATGAAATCACCTTGTTTTATTGCAGCAGCATCCTTCTTTCCAAGTTTCATTTCAAAATAGTAACTTAAAAATCTTGGAAAAAGTAGGAATGCCTTTGTTTCAACATTTTTAACCAAATCATTAAAAATTTCCTGGGAATAGTTAAAATTTTCATCTTGAAGAATTGCAAATCCCAGTTTTTGAATTTTTAATGGTATCTCATTGAAAGAAGTGGTTTTGTTTGAAACACATTTTAAGAGGGTGTGAAATAAAAATCTTGGTGCAGGAGGAAAGTAACCTTTTTCTAAGGTGTCCTTTTTGACCTCTGCATTGTACCCCTTTTCCAGAAAATCATTTTTTAACTCGTTTTTAGGGAAAGTAATTTTACCTTCTTGATCGTCGAGTTTAAAGACCTCTGAAATTGTTTGTGGTGTAATCTTGACTTCTTTTCCCTTTAAAGTAGAGTTAATGGATATTACAGCTTCTCCTTGTGTTTTAAGGATTGCATTCTTCCAAAACTCCCTTTGGGTTGCCAAGTAAATTGGTGCATTTTGAGGCGGTGATGATATCAATGATGGAATCGAACTCCTTTGTGGAACTGGGTTTTGTAAGAAGACCAAGAAGATTATGAGATGGTTTGTGTGGAATTTCAGTGGAGATTGCCTTTTGAGAGGCTGTTTTCAATGAAGATTTGGATGAGGGTTTTGCAGATTTCTTTGATTTAGTCATTTTGAGGATGATTGATCGAAGAAATTTGTGGAAGATGAGATGAAAAACTGTTTTGAGAAGAGAATTTTTAAGAATTCAATTCGACAGTAAAACCCTGTTTTGGTGGTGAGTGGGGGATTTTATAGGGAAGAAAGTGAATGCTGAGGTGGCAGCCGTTACAAAAAGTCTGACTAATATGTACTGCCCACGTGACAACCCCTGTTGAAAGTGAAGGACAGTACTTGTGTGATAAGGACAGATGAAGGCAGTGGTATGAAAGTAGTGGATGATTTTCACTATCAGTGGATAGCATATCAGTGGATAAGACACTGCATTTGAACAACATAGTTTATCAAAGTAATGAGAGAGCAGGGGTTGACTTTCAGCAGTGGACAGATTTTTGAAAGAAGCAGACTTTTGAACAATCAGTGGTTAATGGCAGACTTTTAAGGATTTTAATGAAAATTTTCATTTTTAGCTATTTTTAAGGATGGAATTTTGATTTTCTGAAAACATTTTGTTGCTTTTATTCATAGAAAAACAAGATGTTGCTTGTTATTCCATGTTCAGCATCCCAATCCTAGAGACCAAACTTTCAAAAGTGGCTGTATCAAGTGCTTTTGTGAGCACATCAGCCAGCTGGTCTTTAGTTGGGACATGATGCAGAGAAATCAAACCTTTTTCATAGCAATCCCTCACAAAGTGATGTCTGATGTCAATGTGTTTGGTGGTTGAGTGGGAAACTGGATTTTTGATGATATTTTCTGCTGCCTGACTGTCCAACATGAGTGGTGTCTTTAAGGCAGTGATACCAAAATCCAGTAACTGATTTTGAAGCCACAGGAGTTGGGCTGTACAGCTTGCAGCAACAATGTATTCAGCTTCAGTAGTGGATGTTGAAACAGCTGCTTGCTTTTTGCTTTGCCATGAAACTAAGCAATCACCTAGAAACTGGCACCCTCCTGATGTGGACTTCCTTGTGGTGTGACATCCAGCAAAGTCACTGTCTGAGAAACCTGAAAGCTTGATGTTCCCATTAGCTGGATACCAGATACCAAGTGTGGGAGCACCTTTTATGTATCTGAAGATCCTTTTTACAGCAATGAGATTTGATTTTCTGGGAGCTGATTGACTTCTTGCACAGACACATGTTGCAAACATGATGTCTGGTCTAGATGCAGTTAGGTACAATAAAGACCCAATCATGCTTCTATAAAGTGTTTGGTCAATCAACTCATCCTTTTCATCAGACATGACCAGCTTGTTTGTTGCCATGGGTGTGCTGCATGGTTTACAATCATTCATATCAAATTTGGTTAAAAGTTCTTTAGCATATTTGCTTTGATGAATGAAAGTTCCATTTTGTAGTTGCTGTACTTGGAGACCAAGAAAGCATTGCAGCTCACCCATTGCACTCATTTCAAACTCAGCTGTCATGAGTTCTCTAAACTCTTCACACATTGAATTACATGTGCTTCCAAAAATAATGTCATCCACATAAATCTGGACAATCATTAAATCCTTCCCTCTCCATTTTAAAAACAGTGTTTTATCAATGGTACCTCTTTTGAAACCATTTGAGAGTAGGAAGCTGGAAAGAGTTTCATACCAGGCCCTTGGTGCTTGTTTCAGGCCATACAAGGCTTTGTTTAGCCTGTAGACATGATCTGGATAAAATGGATCCTCAAAACCTGGAGGTTGACAAACATACACCTCTTCTTGAATTGTACCATAGAGGAAAGCACTTTTGATATCCATTTGAAACACCTTCATATTGTGGTTGACAGCAAAGGCCAGGAACAGTCTAATGGCTTCCAATCTTGCAACAGGGGTAAATGTTTCATCATAATCAATCCCCTCTTCCTGTCTGTAACCTTGAACCACAAGCCTGGCTTTATTCTTGACAACAATACCCCTTTCATCAGTTTTGTTCTTGAAGACCCACTTTGTGCCAATGGGACTAACCTCTTCTGGCAGTGGTACAAGCTCCCATACTTGTTGTCTTTTAAACTGTTGGAGCTCCTCTTGCATGGCTTCTACCCAGCTATTGTCTTTCAGTGCCACTTGGTACTTGACTGGCTGATGGAGTGATAGAAAACCAGCAAAAAGACAAATGTTTTGGGTTTGGCTTCTTGTGAGCACCCCTTCATTTATGTTGCCAATGATTTGATCAGGTGGATGAGATCCCAAGAAGATTAAATCTCCTTGGTATGGTATGATGGCATTTGTTGGTGAAGGCTGCAAATGTGTATCATCTGAGCTAACCACTGCTGGGGACTTTGATGATCCAGCAGTGGCTTCAAAAGGTGGTGGTATAGGAGGTAATGAAGTGGACAACTGCTGACTTTTATCCACTGTTTGAGGACTTTTGTCAGCAGTGTTTGAGGATGTGGAAGCAGTGGTTGATGGGCTACTTTGGTCAACAACTGTTGAGGTAGCAGTGGTTGAGCTTTGACAACTGTTTTGAACAGCTGGTGCTTTTCCCTTTGTGGCAGACCTTTGAGGGATGATGATTTCATACCCATAGTCTGGTGTTGTATCCTCTGATGGACCTGCACTGTTAGTCTTGACAGCAGTATTTTCAAAAGTGAATTTTTCAAGATCAAACAGATCTGCAAGGTTTGCTGGGATTTTCATTGATGAGAGTTCATTGAACTTAACATTCAAAGTCTCCTCCACTGCCTTGGTCCGTGTATTGAACACTTTGTAGGCCTTGGCAGTGGTTGAGTATCCCAGATGATAACCACAATCAATTTTGGCTGCAAATTTTGAAATGGAATCTTTTAAGTTCAAAATAAAGCATGGGTAGCCAAACACTTTGAAATATGAGATCAGTGGTTTAATTTTATACAGAATTTCATAGGCAGTCTTTTTGTGCCTGGGGTTTATCAAAACTCTGTTCTGAACATAGCAAGCAGTGTTTACTGCCTCTGCCCAGAAAGTTAATGGCAAACCTGAATCTGCAAGCATGGTTCTGGCAGCCTCAATCAGAGTTCTATTCTTCCTTTCCACTACCCCATTCTGCTCTGGTGTTCTTGGGATGCTGTACTGCCTTACAATCCCTTTCTTCACACAGAAGGCATCCAACTCCCTATTTTTGAATTCTGTGCCATTGTCACTCCTGAAGCTTTTCACTGGAAGGTCAAATTGCTTTTCAACCTGTGTTACAAAGTCTTCCAAAATGCCCGCAGTTTCATCTTTTGAGTGCAAAAAGAAAGTCCATGTGAACCTAGAAAAGTCATCAACAATAACCAAACAATATCTTTTCTTTTTGAGGCTCATGACTTGAACTGGGCCAAACAAATCCATGTGTAGCATTTGCAAACACTGGGTTGTTTTGGACTCTTCAATGGACTTGTAAGAACTTTTATGCTGTTTTCCTTTTAAACAGGAAATGCAATGTTCAGGACATGAAAACAATTTTTGTGGTAGGCCTCTCACCAAACCAATTTTTGAAATTTCTGTGATTGTCTTAAGATTTGTGTGTCCCAGCCTTCTGTGCCAAAGTTCTGTCTCTTTGTTAGAGGCAGCTGAGAACAGACAGGCATCAGCTCTGGGACACTCTTTTGACATGTCAACAACATAAACATTGCCACTTCTTTGAGCAACAAGTTTAGTTTGACCAGTTTTGATTATTGCTTCAATCTTTTTGACCATTTCTGGTCCAACAATCCTACAACAATCTTTTGTGAAGAATGACCCAAAACCCTTGTCACTCATTTGGGACACACTCAGAAGGTTGAATTTTAGATTGTCTATTAGATTGACATTTTCAAATTTTACTTTTCCAGACTCCACTGTACCCGACCCCAGAACTTTTCCTTTACTATTATTCCCAAAGGATATATCACCCCCTCCATGGATTTTAAAGTCTTTGAGGAGGGCTTTACATCCTGTCATGTGCCTGGAGCCTCCACTATCTACATACCACAGACTATCAAAGCATGCAGAAGCTCCCTGCACATGAAGTAAAAGGATTAGTTCATTAAGGTCTCCAAAGCCAACAAGGCTTTGGATGGGGTCTCAACAGTGTCTGGGATGGATGCAAAATGATGGACAGTTGTTAGGTCAACGGTTTGAACTATTTTAGGACAGTTCTTCTTTAACCACTGTTGTGGGTCCTGACCAATCATCTGCTGATAGCCAAAAGGATGCCTGTTCACTTTGGGTTTAGAGGGCCTTTTGTAGGCCTCATAAACGTGTGGAATCCTTTGGTAAGACTGTTTTTCTCTGCCTTTTCTGAACTGATTGGCAGGGGGTGCATCAGTAACCTGAACATCTCTTTTGACAGATGTTTGGTTCAGCTGTTTTGTAACAACCGTTTGAACTGGCACAAACAGTGGTTGTTTCTTGATGAACTTGACAGATGATGAGGATGATGATGATGGACTCAAGGATGTTTTAGCCATGTACTCGTTCTTTTTCACATCAAAGTTTTTGAGGTACACACATGCTTGAGTTTTGTGGTTTGTTTTACCACAGACAATGCAGCTTTCTGTTGAAACAATGATACTTGTTTTGTTTAAATCATAAGCTTTCAAGTGGAAACAGTCTTTTGTTAGATGATTCCTTTTTTCACAGAATTCACAAAACAAGTTGTCAATTTTTTCTTTCTTCTTTCTCTTTTCAGACTCCTTTGCAGCAGAGGTTTTAACCACTGCTGGGATGTCCTTGAGAGGTATGACTTTAGCTTTTGGAGCTTTAACACCATCAGTTGATGTAAAGTCCATTGGCTTGAAATTTTCAAGAATATCACACTCGTCAGACCAGGTAGGTTTAAACTGATATTTTTCAAGTTCTTCAAAAGTTGAGGAACTCCTTGTTCTGCCAAGTGTGATTTTGTTACCAAGTTTGTCAGTGATTTTCACTTCTTGGCCATTCTTGTTTGTGGGGATGAACTCAGTGGTTACATCAGTGTTTTGAACAGATTTTTCACAAGCAATGTGTTCATCATCATATTTTCTATACCCAACCCCAAACTTCACATTACTTTCAATCTGTTTAGCAAGCATCACCTCATATCCTCTGCAGGATTCCACCCATCTTTCACAAGTAATCTGGGTGGATTCCAACTCCTTTTTGCAACTTTGGTATTTTTCTACCATAGTTTGAAGTTGGGTTTTGGTGATGCTTTGCTCTTCTTTTAGACAGCTGATTTCTTTTTCCTTTTCAGTCAATTTGTTTTTAAGTTCTTTTAAAGACCTTTCAAATTTGACCTCATCAGACAAGATTTTATCCCGAAGGTTTTCATTCACCTCTTTGATGTTAGCAAAAGCAATTATGTAATTGTCAGAACACAGTTTTTCAAGAACTTGAGGAGATACCTTGGCAGCTGCCATCATTGCACAATCACATTGATGATCTTTATCATCATCAGCTTTTACCTTCTTTTCACCAGCCTTTTCTTCTTTGTCCTCTATGGACCATGGATCTGTCATTGGTTCAATCAGGGTACCTGAACTTTCTCCCAACAGTATTTCATCAGCCACTGCAGTAACCACTGCTTCAATCACCTCTTCCACTGTTTCAAAGCACTGCTGTTCCTCCTCAGCTTCAACCCCCTCCTGTATTGACTCTAGTGCCATCAAACAAAACTCATCATGTGAAGAATCATTAGAAGCATAGAGTGCAAAATTTTCATCACTAAGATCATCAGGCATACTACTCCAGTCAACAAACCCTTGAGTGAAAAAACTTTGTTGATCTGGTTGTGCTGCTGCTGGAGCAGTGCTTTGAGGTGCAGCAGATTGCACTTGTACCTGTGGAGCAGGGGTTTGAACATATTGGATTTGTGGAACAGTAGTTTGGACATAATGTACTGGCACAGGGGCAGCAGCATAGTGAGCAGTGTTCACTTGTGCTGCTGGGGCATATTGGGCATAGTGCACAGTGTTTTGGTTTTGAGGTCGAGGATTTGAGCTAGGATGAGTAATTATGGGACCAGCGGTTTGACTCCTACATTCCCTAGCGAAATGTCCCAACCTATTACACTTATAGCACTTGATTTTCGATTTATCCAACTCAACCCTTAGATTCCCATGCAAACCTGGGAATTTTCTCCCTGTTCTTTTGTAGAACTTGCTAGTTCTAACACTTAGCAAAGCCAGTTGGTGCAGGATGTCCATTTCCTCTAAATCAGTGGGATCAAAATGTTGTAAATCATTGAGTTCAAAGCTTAAATTGTCTGACATCTGGTTTTCGTTAGCAGTGAATGCATAACTTGCAGAGTGAGGATCAGGGTTGTTAAAATTTGCACCAGCAGTTATGTCAATGAAGTGATCATAACCCTGATCCTTACCACTGCTCCCAGATTCTTCTTGACCCAGAAGAGCAGTATTACCGAAAGTGTAATCATCGGTAGCTTTTCCTGACTCTTGTAACCTCCTTTTCTGGTTCAACTCCCTTTCGTAGGTCAGGAGTCGACCATGGAGTTGGGTCAAGGTCAGATCCTTGAATTCAGATGAATTTCGGGTGACAAAAGCTATAGTGTCCCATTTTTCTGGCAGTGACCTGAGGAACCTGCTATTTTGAGTTGAGTTTGTAAAAGTGGTGTTAACAAGCCTCAGTTCACTGATGAGACAACTAAAACGCTCAAATTGTTGCGTTAGTGATTCACCTTTAACGTAGCAAAATGTTTCATACTGTTGGTTCAGGATTTCCCTATTGCTTTCTATGACTTCTTCAGTTCCACCAAACTGTTCCTTAAGTGCCTCCCATAACTCTTTGGCACTGTTACAGTGTAACAGTCCAGCATATATCTCATTGGGCAGCGCTGATGCTATGATGCTAAAAGCTTTAGCATCTAGTTCGATCTTTTGAAAGTCGGTTTCGGTATAATTTTCAATTAGTTTTGGAACGAACTTTTTAGCATCTTCAGCGCTTGGCACTGAAGGAACATGGGGACCATAAATGACAGACCTCCAACAACCTGTGCTTTGTTGAGCGAGGATGTGACCCATCCTCCTCTGCCAGATGTTGTACTCATTTCTTTTTAGCATAGGTGGTTTAAAAAGCGAGCCGATGTTGCTTTTATCATCCTGAGATTGTGACGTCATTCTTGTTGTTTTACAGACACTGAGAAATCAACTTTAATGGTGATTAATCCTTGCTCTGTTTTTCAACGGACGAACAAACGATCAGTATCAACTGTTATGAGCTGAACTATTTACGTCAAAATGATTGTTAAATCAAATTTGACTGTCCAAGCTCTGATACCAATTGTTGGATCTGAGTTTCTTTTTTATTGTATTTTCGTTTGAAATTAAGATGGAAATGAAAGAGTTGTGCAGCGGAATTAAGATGAAAACAAACTTTGCATACAATCAAACAGGAGTAATACTTTTAATCAAACATCTTTACACAATGAACCGAATGATTGAATTTGTTTCAACAACGATTACAATGATTGATGTAAGAATGAAAACTCCCCCTCAGCCAGAGCTCAGTAGTTTGTTCGTGCAAAGAAGACGATGTGGTGAAAGAGCTAATAGAACAGTACAAAGTACTGAACTATTTATAGGCACTTGCAAACCACTGAGCATCTTAGCTGACGTCACCATGAAAGTGACATCTAACCTCCTAACAAACTCTAACCTCTGATCTATACAAACACTGATGTACTAACTACTGCTATTACAATTCATTACATAAAAGACACTTAAACAGCTGCTGCATCCTTCCACTGCTGTGAACCCAGCAGTGCTTGTCCGGATCAGCAGTACTTGACTCAAGGCAGTAGATTGAGTCAGCAGAGCTTTGGTCTTCCATCAGTCTTTGACATTGGTCAGTAGATGCAAAGAAGCAGTTGTAGGTCAGCACTTAGTAAGATCAGCAGATAGGAGGTCAGCAGATATGAAACCACTTTCAAGGGGAGAGATTTGCATGAACTAATCTGTAATCGTCTGCTTATTCTTGATCCACTGCTCTGATCCAGTTTTGGCTTTAATTATCTGTTCCTCTGATAGGGTTCAATCCCAACACATCGGCCACACCGCGGCAGTGAAAGGGGGGCGCCATCGTAAGCTCGCCAGCACGTTAACGAGGGGCAATTGATTTGAATGATGAAGGTGTTGGTCAAAAGGGGGCGCTATAGTGTAAAAAAGGGGCTTTATACCACACTCTCTGCAAGTTAAAGGAAGGGTCTTTAAAGCCCCCTGTATGACGTGGACATGACGTGGCGCCGAGGTGGCGTGATAAAGCCCACTGAGGGCTTTATACCACACCCTCCAGCCTAAAGGGTGTGGGGGTCATGGTTGGAATATGATTTGTCACATAGGAACATGAATGAAAGGCTACACCACCCCCTTCGATGATTCATGGTGGTTGGTGTGGATTGAACCACGATTACCATGGGCCACCTTTTCCATTTTCCTAGATTTTGACACTTTAAAAATAAATTAAAATAATAAAGTGGATAGTGGTTTGGGTCATGACCACACCCTTAAGGTAGTGGTTTTAGATAGTGGATCAGAGCTAGATGATATGACGCCTATATAGAGGGTCATAGTGGTCATGAGGATCATGACAACACCCATTAGCCTAATAAGATATCTCCTGGCAACAACTTTATGCCCTTTCTTGTTTACAATAAATACATCATGACAAGTAACTTAAAACTATACGTTGAAATTGACTCATCTACCCCTTTCTAACTTATAAAATTTTACAGGAATAATGAATTTTAATAATTTAAATTTAAATTAGAGTTAAATGCTTGGTTGGTCCCTGTGGTTTGTAAAAATTGCAGACTTGGTCCTAGTGGTTTATTAATTACACGCGTGGTCCCAAAACTTGTCAAAAATGAACTCGGTTGGTCCCCAACACTAACATTTGTTAAGTTTTCCAGTTAAGTCCATGTTAAATGACCAAAATACCCATGCTTATTAACAAAACCCAGCTTCTGCATCATCTTCATCACCATCATCATCTTCATCACAGGTCTCTCCATTCTCAAACAAGAAGCACAGCCGCCACCATCTCACCTCCGCCACCATCTCACCCAAAACACCAAAACACCGAAACCCACATCCACCACCGGGCAGGTCACCACCACCGCCGATAACCACCACACCAGCTCCCTCCTTCTTAAAACCCCTCTGCTCTTCTTTGATGACAGCCACACACCCACCCCTGATTCCCTCAATTCTCCAGTGACTAGCTGGTGCCGGCCACAACACCAACCACCGGTGCCCCGTTCTTGTTCCGTCAAGCACCTACAGCCCCTGCTCATTACCTCTTATTCAACTCCGGAGAACCCAATTTCGGCTGGCCGACGCTGTGAATCCGACAAAGAACACACCCATCTCCTCTCTCAGTCTCTCTCGATTTCTCCTGGGTCCGATCGACGTTGGTCGTCTTTCCGGCGATCCGCCAGTGACGAAATGACGATGATGAGGATGATTAAAGCGATGAGGAAGATGATGGACGCTGATTTTGATGTTTTTGTTGATGATAATGATTAACGCGATGAGGAAGATGATGATTAATTGTTTAAGGGTGATTAAAGCGATGAGGAAGATGGTGGCCTGCCGGTGGTGGATGTGGGTTTAGGTGTTTTGGTGTTTTGGGTGAGATGGTGGCGGTTGTGCTTCTTGTTTGAGAATGGAGAGACCTGTGATGATGATGGTGATGAAGATGATGCAGAGGCTGGGTTTTGTTAATAAGCAAGGGTATTTTGGTCATTTAACATGGACTTAACTGGAAAACTTAACAAATGTTAGTGATGGGGACCAACCGAGTTCATTTTTGACAAGTTTTGGGACCACGCGTGTAATTAATAAACCACTAGGACCAAGTCTGCAATTTTTGCAAACCACAGGGACCAACCAAGCATTTAACTCTTTAAATTATTTGTTATTAGCTGATAACAGTCCTAACTACAAAAATAACCACTCATGGTTCTACCTTTTAACCTATTCTTCACCAACGGGCATTTCTAACTGAGGTCTAACTCAATTAGTTTTTTTTTTGTGATGTGGACGTTGACGTGGCATAGACCTTTGTTATCTAATGAGGTGGCTGCTTATGTGGCACCACCTCACATCCACCTCACCACCACCACCGCCACCCACCTCCTCTGGCGCTCTTTTCTAGCCAAACGAAGCAACAAGACACCGATCTGAGTGTCACTATTAACGGGCTGCAAATAATCAGATGAAGAGTGGGGTGGAGGTCTGCAAATATTTAAATTGGGATTTTGGGCGGTGATGGTTGATAGGGGTGTAAACAAGCCCAGAGGCTCGAGAGCTACTCGTGATCGTCTCGGTTAAAAGCTCGAACGAGCCGAGCCTTAACGAGCCCGAACTCGAGCCTGAAATAGAGCTCGTTTTTTTATCGAGCCCGAGTTCGAGCCTGAAATATAAACCTTGTTTAGGCTCACGAGCCTAAACGAGCCCATACAAAATTTTAATTTTGTTATATATAACATATTAATAATGATGATAACATTGATGAGCCGAGCTCGAGCCGAGCTTTGCCTTGTTTAAGCGATGTTGAAGTGAACTCGAGTCGAGCTTTTAGCTCATTTAAGGTTGTTCTCAAAATAGTTCGAGCCGATTCGAGCCGAGCTCGAGCTTTGGGTTTTACTCGCGAGCCGAGCTCGAACTCAAAGAAGTAGGCTCGAACCGAGCCGAGCTCGAGCTCAAGCTTCATAAAAACCTAACGAGCCGAGCTCGAGCTCGGGCTCGGCCCGGCTCGTTTACACCCTATTGGCTGATGATGATGATGGAGGTGGGTGGTGGTGGCCAATGGCAATGGGCCGGGTTGGGGCCGGGTATTGGTAATCCCAAGCCCATACCTGATTGTAATTCTTTGTCCCATACCCGACCCGTTACCCGTCGGGTATTTGTCAGGTAATTACCCATCGTGTATACCCGTAATTTGTTAAAAATACCATTGAGACTCCCATGTGTATTTTTTACCCTGATCTTTATATAATGTTAATATAATTTACTATTTTAATAGCTACAATAAAGAATAATATAACCAATAACATATCATATTCAAATGCATATTTGAAAGGGTGGGGTTTAGCTACAAAGTCCATTTTTCCTACAAAGTGTACAAAGTCATAAAACATCACAATTTCAACTATAAAACACACAAATAACACAGTGAAGATCACTAAAACACAATATCCAAACCCTAACAGTCCTTAAAAACTTCAAACACACCATCGTACAACTATGAATATAAAACACAACATGATAATCAACATAAAACACACTAATATTAGTCATTCGATAATCAAAGCCTTATCATCAAAAACAGAACACAAAAACCCACAAATATAGTGTTTTAGTAATCTCCACTATGCTATTTCTGGATTTTGAGTGTGTTTTATAACCTTTTACACTTTGTAGGAAAAATGGACTTTGTAGCCAACTCCCACCCTTGAAACATATATCTACATAATAAACCAATTAGGGTACTACTCCTTTGGAACACATAATATCAGTTTATGTATTTTACATTTAATCAAACGCCAACACCAGGCATGAAAAATAGTAGCCCCCTAACAACTTGAAATGTATTTAGAAAATTTCAAAACTAACACACATTTTTAATCTGCACAGAAACAACATAACTAAATATAAAATCTTGTATGTGTATATTAAATATAATCGTTAAACTTTTACACCAACCCGATCATAGAAAATTGACCATAGTCAAACCATGCCTTTTCTTACAGATCTACACTAAAGTTTGTGACAGTCAAATATGAGAAGCCACATATGGACTCGGCCCAGTTTAATCAGTTGGGCTTAGGGAGCTTCAAGGGCCACAAAAACTAGTCTACAATAGTAACAAAAAAATATATATTTTATCTGCAAATATTAACAATCCTACAATCTTTCACCATAACACTATAAACTGGAGTATGAATGCTTTTCGGAAGGATTGTATGTCTACAAAACTCTGCAGCTTCATTTTGGAGGTTAGGTTGTGATCTTGTATCGTTCAAGAACACACGCGTATGTACTCTTTTAATCTGCACAAGATTTGCGTGTACGGTCACATATTTACCCAATGAAAGAAGGATGTTTGGAACATAAAATGTTGATTATTGCGACTCAAATTGCGATAATCATGTGCACTTAGTATAACATTTCTTTTACTCTTTATTAGTATTAATTATAGTCATGAGCACTTGGTATAACATTTTATAGTTTATACAATGTTACTGTATACAGATTAATGCTTAAAGTTTAAATGTAAATTACTTACTATTTGTTTACGCTGTTCCAGTAATCAATTTCTCCCGTTGATCGAGTTTTTTAACCTTGAGCAGGCCAAAGAGAACTTGGAAGCCAAAAAATGCACAAAATAAATATGATATCATAGCTGGACCCTGAAAGGAGCAAAAATAAATATGATATCATATTTAAACAACATACTGAAATCTAACACTAAAAGTACAAATATATTTAATAAAATCTGAAATAAAAAAAAATTATAACTGGTGCTTACTCTGATTGAATTGATATATAATATTGTTGCCAGGTTGACTAGGCTTCCAGCAGCTACAGCCTGTAAATTAGACAACAGATGGAAACAGCAAATAAGTAAGTAAACAATTAGAAGAAGATATACTGGAATTTTAAAATTCCCACCTGATTGATTTATCATACACAGCGTTTCATATTTTCATACGAGGTGGCAAAAGGGCTTCCAAATTTTTGTACTGTTTAAATAATTATATATACTATAAATATGTTATTTTATCACATCAACCAACTTTGGTCCCTCAACTTTGGCATTAACCAAATTTAGCCCCTCAACTTTAATAATGACATGTTTAGCCCTTCAACTTTGGTAATGACATGTTTAGCCCCTTAACTAACACAACTTTAGCCCCTCAACTAGTCAACTTTAATAGTGACATGTTTAACCCCTCAAATTTAATAATGACATACTTAGCCCCTCAACTTTAGTAATGACATGCTTAGCCCCTTAACTAAAACAACTCTAATAATGACATGTTTAGCCCCTTAACTAAAATATCAAACAACTTTAACTCTCGCGATTTGCTTATTTTTATCTACGTTTCAAACCCGCTGCGGAGCGCGAGTGGTAACTGGTAACCCACTAGTTAATATATAAAGTATGATTACAAAATCTATAATTACTTAAATAACAAGATAACTTTCTTAAATAAAACTTACACTTCCAATTGTTTTCTGAACAGCAGCAACACGTTGAAAAGACCTCTCAGACTCCAATGCGCGAACTCGTAACTTCAAATCACCTTGTTCCTGAAGTAAATTAAGAAAAAAATTGTAAAATAAATCTAAAAAGTTTCTCAACCATGTGAACTGGTCTAAACAAACTTATATACTTTAGAATGATATTTACCAATCGCTCGATAATTCCAACGAGTTTCTCAACCCTGTCAGCTTGTCTAAATAAGTTATAAAATGCTTGTGATTGTCTATCCAGTCTCTTTCTGAAGTCCTGAAATACAAAGAATATTGGCAAATTATATAAGTTCTTGAATACCGAAAGTTTAAACACAACAAATGGTTTAAATATCAAACCTTAACGACCACTTCAGCACCAGCTTCACGAAACCTTAGCAGTTCCAAGGCATAGCTAGAAACATGGAAATTATTATTTAAACGATACAACAAATCATATCAGCATAAAAGTCAATGGGTCAAAATTAATACTCACGGTTTAGCGATTTCAGTAATATCGAAACGGGGATCAAGACCCTTCCCAATGCCATCTAACACTGTAAGTTATAAGAAAACACAGTGGAACACGTCATTAAATTATAATTATCATCAATATTTTGGTTTCTAATTGAAGATTTGATTTCCCTCAACATCAGAAAAATCTAGAACCCAGTACCTGAAAATGCTCTAACAACAAAGGTGAAAGTGGCAGGAAACCGGAACGGTTGATCTGCCGCAATAGCCAATAAATCCTCCCCTGAAAATTCAAATGAATAAGCTATTCAGATAATTGCCACACAACAACAAATAAATGCAACGAACAATATTACATTATCCGAGTAATAAACTAGTTTTTTCCAAACGTATATTCCCTAATAAATTTCATATACTATCCTAATAACTTATAGTTATATGATTAGTATGTTTGCCCAACCAAAATGATTAATATCAAATATACCCATTCAAAATACTTAAATATTCAAATTTTCCTATTTCGTTACGTACAATTTATAATATGACCATTATACTCTACTCTTTCTATTAAACCAGTTTTCATATCCTAATGCAAATCTTAAGACAAAGGTATAAATGTCATAAATGTGAATAGGTATATTTGATGTTATGATTTTTTTTTTTTTTTTTTTTTGTAATGTAAATTTGATGTTATGCCATGTGTGGAGGGGGATATGTGAAATCATCCCTTATGCAATTACAGCAAGAACACATAAACTAACATTAAACAGATATTACAGGAAGCAATGATAGAAGAAATCAATACCAATTGCAGCTAAACGCTGCTTTTTCTTCTCTATTTTTTCCTCTTTGGACAATTGTTTCTTAAATCCAAGTTCTGCAGTTGCCATCTCTCTTTCTTTTCTTTGCGCGACAAGACGTTCTTCAAAGCTATAAAAAGTGTAGGTAGAATTGCGCATAAAAAAGGAATCATGAAAGAAATATATGTACATTTATTCTTAAAAAGGGTAACTAAGTACAGGATTTAGAGATAACCTGTTAAGAAAGAATTGTGCCGTTCTTCTGACAGCTGTCATGTCGCCAGTAGGCACAAGAACACCCATTTGAACCATTGCTTGAAGAACCTGCATCATAAGATATTACTATGATTATAAAAAAAGTAATCTTTAATAACAAAGATAATAAATCGAAGAGAGCCATCTACCTTATTTGGATCTTTCTCATAAACTCCATAGAAAACTTCCAACAAACCTTCTCTGATGTTCGGGCTTATGCTGCAAGAAGTCAAGTGTCAGTACGTCACCGAAAATTTTGTAAGATGTTTTCTCACAAAAATAATGGTTTAGACATTAGAGACTAAAATGATTAATCAATAATCATTACCTCCCCATCATTCCAAAATCATAAAATATCAGCCGTCCACCGTTCACATCATCAACCGCTATATTACCAGGATGCTGAATCAAAAAAGAAGATGATATTATATTCAATTTTTTTAAGCATATAATATAACTTAAAGTTTGACTTACAGGGTCAGCATGGAAGAAACCATGAGACAGTATCTGTTCCAAATACGATTCGACAGCGTACCTGCCCAGCCTGTGGAACATACATACCAGAAAACATGTATAGACGATCAAATGAGGCCAACAAGTAGATGAAATATTTTTTGAACTTTTTTTTGCTTTTACATTTTTTTCTCTTTTAATGTTTTCGTTGTTTTCAGTTTAACTGTACGTAAGATATGTTACCATGGGATTTAGTTTTGCTATAACTAAAGTAAACATGCATCGAAAATGTTCTGTAAGCGTAAAACTTGTATAATTTCCATTATAATATATTAACGTTTGTCACAATATTTGATCCATCTTGTTAAAATTTATGTGAGTTAACTATATTATGCTATATAGAATACCACATACAAGTGATCTCTACAAAGCCACATATTTGTGGCTCTATATAATAACCCAGTGTATTTCTTAGCTCTATATGATTATAAAATCACTCTGTCGTAAATTTTGCCTTCGTCATTGTAGGAGACTGTTACACTTACCTTTTACGATCAACACCTAATTGATCTAAAGCTTGTATCCTATTGATCTTGATTCCCGGGACATACTCCATTGTAAGAACCTACACTTGGATAAATGAAAAATTAAATAAAAGGCTAAATGAAATATATAAAACTGCTACATGATATATTTTTAAAAAATCTAATTATATCCATGATCAATTTATATATGTACAGTAATATTAACCTGTGGGGTGGTGTATTTCCAGTAAATATTCGGGACTTTTACATAATCAAGATCCTTAAAGTTACTTGCAAACAACTCTGCATTTTCTGCTTCTTTTGTATAATCAATCTCCTGAAAAGAAACAAACCGGCACTCATTAGCTAAAAGCTATAAAACGTAACATAACCGTCACACCTTTTATAAACGTGTGGGTTAAAAAAACGTTACCTGGTACAAGACATTAGCACACTCGTCATAAATAGCAACCCAATCCCTTTTCGCACCGTCAGATTTGGGATCAAGTTTTTGAAGATTTTCCGCTATCACCTGAGAGACGGAAAACATTGCTACATAATGTTAATAACATAAAGTAAACGAGATGTGATATGGGCGAAAAACCAAGAACCGACTAACCCTTAGATTTTTAAGATCGATATCGAAAAGATCTTTAAGACCCGGTCTTTGTACTTTAATAACCAGTTCTTGGCCCTTTAATTTTGCTCGATGTACTTGGCCTGCATACGATATTATGTCACTACCCTGAATTAGATTATTAATTGGTTGTCACAAATTACATGTTAAGATTAATACATGGTTGATTAAAGCAAATCCTTTCAACGACACTACATAGTTGTCAACAGCGAATATCAGACGACTGCTACAAGCTACCTATATGCTACGTAGCGAAAGCGATGAAATAGCAGGCACTATTTCATGTTTAGCAATACACTAGAAGAAAATTTTAGAAATATTTTATATGTATATTTTACCAAAAAAAATATATGCAAATAAAAAATCTCGCTATTTCCCGCTATTTGTTGCTACCAACTATATAGCGACACACGAGCGCTTCGCTACGCTATTCAGTGGGCGCTATGCACGCTATTAACAACTATGTGAAACTAAAAAAATTAAATGAACTTTTGATTACCAAGACTGGCTGCAGCTATAGGCTCAAAATCGAAGTAATCAAATATTTCGTTAACAGGCGCTCCAAGCTCCTCTTCGATAATGGAAACAGCAGTCTCCGATGGAAATGGAGGAACTTGATCCTGTATGCGGAGTTAACAGAATTAGTTCTTATTAAGAAAAAAGTTGCATTTGTTCGATGCAAAGTGGATAGTGTAGTAGGTGGAAAGTACTGTTTCTGAAAAAAACTAACGCGTATTTTTTCAGTTCCATATTCAAGCGAAAAGGTATATTGGTTACGCCATTTTCGGCAAATTTTTTAACAACACGGATGTTAACATATTATGATATGATTTACCTGTAGTTCTGATAATTGATCAACATATTCTTGTGCAAGAATGTCTACTCGAGTTGAGAACTGCTGCCCGATTTTGATGAATGTGGGCCCTAGTCTTAAAATGCTCTCCTTCAACCACTTGGCTAGATTTTTCCGTCTTTGAACCTTCTTCTGCTCTGTCATCCCCCCTGTAGACAACCAAACAATTGAGCCAAACACTAATAATAACAATAACAAACTAAAATCACTTGCAAATTCATAGGCCAAAAGCATGGCATAAAACACAGATCATCTTATGCCATAAAACATGGACAAATAAACCACAACGCAACTGACATGGAAACTAACCGCGATATGCAAATTTCTGATTGTTGAACCAGGCTTTAAAAAGAAATGATAGGACAAAACCCCATATTTCACAAGTCCTTTGAATGGTTGAGTATGTTTTGAACCTATTCCACCGCCCACCAGGAGCAACCGATACCTACAAAAAATGTGATTTTTATCAGGAGCATGAAAAATACACTAAAACAGGTTAATAAAAAGATGTTTACTTGAGTATTTCATTATCATAATACACTCAAATGGTATTCAACTTTGACATTTTACATTCTTGACTTCACAATTACAATTCTAAACTCTAAAAATCATTACACTTGCAAGCAGTCCACTCTGCTTAGCAATGTATCTGTATGCTTACTGTCTTTTAGCTTCTTATCAGTAGAATAACAAATCACTGATTTCTATTGTTACTGACTTCTTATCTCTACAATAACAAGGTTGATCATGATTCATGAAATTAAAAGAAATCAAGAGATGGAACAAACTAAACATGACCACGAAATTCAACAGAAACATTGCAGCATGAATGTATCTACGGACGGCAATTTCCGACACCATGCAAAAATAATCAAGTTTCGGGTTGACATATCTAACCTGTATAAAAACGGGTCGTGTTCAGGTTGACCTGTTTAATCAAATGGGTTGGGTTGTGTTGTGTTGTGTTGTGTTGGGGTTGACCTGTTTAACCCATTTAGTTAAACAGGTCAATCCACTAACCCGTATAGCCCTTTCTTCTACAACCCACCAACCCGATTAACACGCTTATACCTTGATTATTATTACGCATCAACCCATAGGTTACACGGATCACGTTCAGGTTACACAATTTTAAGTCTGTGTTGGTTAGTGTTAATGTTTTTGACACGAATAAAAATACTAGCCACTTTCAAGCTAAACAATTCAACCGCCAACCCGACACAACTGGGCATGACACTGGATATTGTGAAAACAAAAAATGTTCAAACAAGTACCTCGACCTTGCCCTTTCTGCTCTGCTTAAACCACGCCTCTTCTTGACCGATATCCTCAACCGTCTTCTTCTTCTTAGTCGTCGTCTCATCCTTCTTCTCCACATCAACTTCCCCAATCTCCCTCCCAATCCCCCCATTCCCATTAACATACTTAGCCAAACTCTCATCCTCACCAACAACAACACTCCCATTCCCATTCCCATTCCCATTCTCCACACCATTAACATAAGTAGTATAACTCCCATTACCCCCCAAATCAACCTCCCCATCCTCCTTCTCAACCAGAATCACTTCCTCACTCTTTCCCGCCATAATCCTACCCCTACCACCAACTGTCCCCACATTCAACCGAATCAACCGACTCGGTTTACGGACAGAACTAAGTCTAGAAACTGGGAAACGGAGCTTATTTGATGCAGTATCTGGACGAAACAAGGTGAGATCAAGTGCAGCTGATGCAGAACAACAACATGCTGCCATGTTTATGGTGGATTATGTTTTGGGGTTTGTTGGGTTGAAGGAAAGTGTGCAGAATTGAGATCATTAGATCGGAGTGAAGGTGTGGAAGACATTAATGGAGGGAGTGGTGAAGGAGATGACACGTAAGCAAGGGGAAGATGAGTGTAGTGGAGGTTGTGATTGGTTGAGGGGATTTGAGGATTTTGTAGTTTTGTTGGTGTTGAAAAGTCAAAGGAATGTTAGCCTCAAGAAATGTTGTTCGTTTTGGTCTATTCTACTCCATGAGATTACTTTTTCTTGAGGGCATGTGTAGTCATAACGCCCTTTGTGGGCGTTATGCGAATAACGCCCTTTGTGGGCGTTATGCGAATAACGCCCTTTGTGGGCGTTATGCGAATAACGCCCTTTGTGGGCGTTATGCGAATAACGCCCTTTGTGGGCGTTATGCGACATGTGGCGCGTCACGTCAGCGTGGGGCGTTATGGGGCCTTATGCATTTTAAGCCCGTAGTCATAAAGCCACTGTCTAATCATTACTCAATTATTAATTTCGAATTTTTTATAATTATTTTCTAACTTTATAAAATTAAAATTCATTTCATTAAATTAAAAAAAACATTACACTAAAATAAAAATAAAAACATTACACTTAAAAAAAAAAAAAAAACGGTTCCACTAAAAAAAAAAGTTTGACTAAAAAAATAAAAAAACAACACTTCAAAGATTATATTTTTTTTTTCGATCCTTTCCTTTTGGGCCAACGCCATCTTCAAAGCTTTTCCGGTAAGGTGGTCGTGCGGTTTCGAGTAGAACTCAAAGTCCCGTTCCCATTGTCTACCCCGCATAATCTCCGTAACTTTGTGGTTCTCCTCCAAACGTTTATTACCGAGTTCGTGTAAATCATGAAGTCGCATGTTTATCTCCGAAAATGCGTTACTCATATCCGTTCCCATAGATATCGATGACGACTCGGGCTTTTTCGCCCGGCTTTTTCTTCCGGGCGGTCTTGGTAACTCCTCCGCCGGCTCGTCATCCGGAATATCCTCGTTCAAGTCGGTGTTTCGAGCGTCGGAGGTTGGCGTTTCGGGTTCACCCGACTCGTTTGTTTTGGACCTCTTTGACGGCCGTTTATTCCCCGAACGACCACTCGGAGTAGATATGGTGGCCCATTTGGGGCTATGGCGAAGGATTTGCCAACACTTCATGTACGGGAAATGGCCATTAGCATTCGTATACTCGACCATCGATCCAAGCGCGGGTTAACGCATACTCCTCATCGGACTCCCACGATATCACATTTTTTTTCGCTCGGGTGGTGGTTTCCGCTTTCTTTTTATGTTGCCGTTTTGCTTTTGCTTTTGCTTTTCCTTTTTGCGTCTCCGCTCCTTCGGGTTGTGTTTCCGGAACAAAATCGGGTTCGTGTTGTGGGGAGCCGAAAGCTTGAGCCGACCCGAACGCTTGAGACGACCCCATTCCGTCGGTGTTTTGATTCGGGTTCCACCCGTAGAGATTAGGGTCCCATGATAGCGGTTGGTTCAAAAGATTCATGAACCCGGGATTTTGTTGATTGTAGTCGAGAAAACCGGAGCCGAAAGGGTTGGGTCGAGTGGGAACCGGCGACACGGGGCGAGTAGGATTACCACTTTGGTTTGGGTCCGCACTTGATCGGGGAGTAATGAAGCCACGATTGAATGGATACATTGTATAAAATATAGGATTTCTAAAAAAAATGGAAGAGATAAAGGGTTGGGTTGAGTATGTATGGTAAAAAAATAGGAAAGGAAGTATTTATAAAGAAAGTTTGAAAAAAAATTGAATTTTTTTTAAGTAATTGACCGTTTACCAACGGTCAAAAAGAACAAAATTGAATTTGATAGCGCGTTATCAACATCGCGCCGCCTCCATTTTTTCGATCCATCGCGCCCTCCGTGGCGGTGTGCCGGCGCTATGAGGGCATACCGCCCCTCACATGCCGCCCACTACACATAACCTTAGAGTAAACTAGCCTAAGACCCCGCGAGTTTCGCGGGTGGCTTAACACACAAATATATAACTTAAAATTGTTGAAATAATCCTTTGAAAAAAATAAACGTTCAAGTAAGGAAATCCATCTCTCTACCCGCGGGTACGTAATGTATCAAACGAAGTTAGATTCAATCTAACTTTAAAAAATTAAACTAAAAATAAGGTAAGGCATCTAAAGTTTGTTGAGTTTCGAATCAAACCATATACCAAGTAAGATGACAGATGTTGAAATAAGCGAACGGGTTCTATAGCCCAAGGTTCAAACTATATCATTAAATAAATTAAAGAGACATGTTTTCAAAAGGCAAAAATCCATTAACGATTTTCGATTATTATAAATCTATTAAAGATTTATCTATTGACAAAATAAGTAACTGATCTATACAAACGGATATCAAAAGAATTAATTAAGTGGCTTATCTGTTTTGTTCTCCAACTCCCCAGCTACACTTCACCTTATTTCACATTTTGATCCGATCTTGCAATACCTGTCACAACAAAAAGTACGACATTTACAACATATCTTCTCAAAATATTAACAATTGCTTTGGACCTGGAACAAACGCCAATTATGATGAAAATGATTGCAGTCATCTATCCAATTATATAGGTGAGGGAGAAATTAACATGCATAAACAAACCTGACCATCTCTATTAATTTATAGCAAAAAAAAACAGATTTATCCTACAAAAACTTTAAGTCTAGATGTATGCTCTGGAAGTTGGAACTTAGAAAGCAAACAAAACATTTTTTTTTTGAATAAAATTGTAGCCACTATAATAGTAATTTGTTAAACTGACCAAATCGCTGAACACCTTGTAGCAAGAGAAAAATGTTCATTAGTCGAGTTTACAATCTACACGGTCTACAAATACATACAAAGACAAATTTATTGATTATATGGAGTGTACCATGAATAATAGATGATACAACTTGTAAATTATAGTGTTTGTATTTAGAACAGGTTTCTAGTCTCTTTGATCCATGATCATCGAGACAATCCTTGAGAATAATCTCTTTGATCCATGATGAAGTTGGGTTCACTTGTGCTAAGTGACAATTAACCAAAATAGTTTCACCATTAGATGTTAAAATGACACAATCTGAGATGTAGTCTAAGTCAAAAGATTGATCTAAAATGATCTTAACATTAACTGGATGAACTATGAAGAAGACTCAAATAAACGCCAAATCTATGGAAAACGAACCTGCTTGCAATCGATTGGAAGAACGATCAGCTCTCTAAAGAACCTGTTGTCAACAAAGACATCACAATTTTAAGGATTCAAATAGAGAATTATGGATGAAACATTACCTAAGCGTAAACAATGATCTGTACTATAACCTTTCTGGTATGCCAAATCATCACTCCCAATTCTAGTCTTGTTCAAATTACCTTTGCTAAATGAGACATATGCCTGTATAAACGAAAAAAAGATACATGTAGAATAAACTTTTAGAACATAATTCATTCCAAATTGCATAAACTGTATTTTAAGCATTGCCTTTCAAATAAAATCACCTATATACAAAGAGCTATTAAGATTTTATGTTAAACTCACATGTCGGATGTACGACCCAACTCCTTTTGTGGAAGAATAACTTATAATGAATGTGATTCATTGGCATGTGGAATGGGATGACTCATAATGCAAATCCTCTAGCCATCTCGCCCACCATCCTAACTTGTCTCAAACAACCTGTGTGATGTAATGCTTACATGTGCTAAGCTGGAAAGCATTATTAGGCATATGAAAGTCCGTTGCTAGATATGCTGAAAGAATTGACTTTCATCGAAATAGCAATGAGAAGGGGGGCCTCAGGTGAATCATTGACTGCAAATTTCTCATACATAAAACGGCTATCAACAATTGAATTGTCTGTTGGGACTATCTTGTAGAATTAGCAACTCTTCATGCCAACTTGATTTCAGTAGCATTCATGGGACCCATCCTTCTTCACCTGCTAAAACATTATAATTAGAAGCAATAAAAAGCCAAGTATTCAAGCACAAACTGATCGGTGCAGCCACCGATTCCGGGTTTGGTGTGTTTTCAAAACATTGTTTTTTTACATAAAAACCAAACGCCTATAGTATGAGTATTAGACATTATATATTAAGTTTATACATGTTCATATATTAGAGGGATTAATATGTAAATATGTTCTGTATTTATATCCATGTATTCTCATATTATTTTTGATATACGATACAATACAATTACCCAGAATATTTTGGTATCAGAGCCTTGTCTCTGTAACCCTAATATTGCCGCCAGTAGCATCCTCTCTTCTTCTTCTTTTTTCCGGCAGCTGATCACTATGGCGCTTCTGGTTCCATTCTCCACAACAGATAAAAACAGCCACAATTCCCACAAGTTTGGGTTTACCCTTTCTTCCACTAATTATTCTTATTGGAAAACCATGGTTCAACCCTTTCTCATTACTAATCATTTATTTGATTATGTTGATGGAACAATCCCCTGCCCTGAACCCACATGCCTTTGCACCAAACACAACTTCTCGTGAATACACTCTCAAAGCACAATTGCTTAAAATACAGATGAAAGATAATGAAACATCATCAGACTATCTCACAAGAGCACAGGAATATGCTGATGCTTTGGCTGCTATTGGCGAACCAGTTAAAGACAAAGACCTAGTCATGCTTGTCATGACTGGTCTTCGTGAGGAATATGATGGCTTAAAGTCTACTATCTTGGCTCGTCAACTCCCGACAACCTTTTCTGAACTTCCTGGCCTACTCTCTGACCATGAATATATGGTCAAGAAACCTGCTACCACACCAATACAAGCCTTTGCTGCCACAACAAATCGGCCATCTCCTCCTCCGGCTGCAAACTCCATACCAACGGAGTCTCTTCATGCTCTTCAGCAAATCATGTCTCAATTCGGCCTTCAAGTCCAGTCCCAATCATCACAGCCGCAGGCTTTCTATAGTTCTCGTGGTCGTGGCCGTGGTCGTGGTCCTACAAACCAAGGCCGTAACAATGGCGGTCGTGGTTACAATCGTAACAACAACAATGGTGGTAATCGAGGCCAGTTTAGTTGGGCATCTAATCAAAACACCGTTTATGGTACTTGTAACAGGTGTGGAATAGGTCACATCCCGTCTGAGTGTCCCAATCGTGATCCTAACACAATCAGATCACGACAACATTCAGCAAATTATGCAGAGCATCGGGCACAGACATCTTCTACTTGGCTTCCAGACACCGGTTCAAATAGCCATGCTGCTCCAGATCTTCAAAGCCTTGACAACTCCGAACCCTATTATGGTCAGGATTCACTTCATGTTGGCAATGGTGAGAGCCTGCCTATTTTACACATTGGTTCTAAAACAATTCTTTCTCCAACTAAAACTTTTTCCTTAACTGATGTCCTTCATGTTCCACAAATTAAACGAAACCTTCTTTCAGTTCAAAAATTCTGTCATGATAACAAAGTGTTTTTTGAATTTCACTCTTCTTTTTTTTCTGTGAAGGATACATCTACGGGCAATACCCTCCTCACTGGTCCAAGTAACAACGGGCTCTACTCCATTTGTCTTCCTTCACTTCGTCCGTTTCCAAAAGTTGCTTTCTCTACAGTGCGTGCATCCTCTGACATATGGCATCAAAGACTTGGACATCCTGATGCGTAGTCGAGTGTTATATTTATTAGGTGTATATTTTAAGCCCCTTTAACACTTATTTAGCCAAGTTTTAAATTTATAAAACACGATATTTACTAACACTAGACACACATATGGGCAAGTGCACCCATCGTGAGCGTAGTATAGTGTTGGTAAGATACCGAGGTCGTCCAAGGACACAAGAGCTTTTAGTACCGGTTTATCCTCAACGTCTAATCAAAATAAAAAGTTTAGAAAAATGTTTTTAAACTAAGAAAAATAAAAACTAACTAAAATGCTGAAAATAAAAATAAAAGAAAAAACAGATAGACAAGATGAATCACTTGGTTCCGACTCGTATCTAGTATAACCTTTGATTATTTCCGCACTTTTGCACATAATTAAGAGATTATCTTAGTTATTGTAGTAGGCCCCTCTTTTGAAGGTGACGTTACCCTCACCCCAGTAGTTTGAGTCAGCAAGGATACAATCCTAAAAGGGTGGATTATTGGAAGATAATTAATTAAGTTATTAATGCAAATTATGGTAGGCCCCGCTTTTGGCGGTGACGTTACTGTGACAACTCGAAATTTAGAACCTTTCGTTGTATGCTTAAACGTGTAACTAGTTAAACTTATGTGATTAATGACAAATGAATACATGTGAACTTATATGATTATGTGTTATGTTGTGTGAATGCTTATGTGTATGTATGCGAGTATGTATAGGAACCGAGATAACACGAACCCGACTCGAGACCATGTGGTCTCGAGTGAACGATGAAACAATGGGCCGGATGAGCCATACACCTCACTTAACCCAACCGAGAGCCCATTAGGGTGCATACTTGGTGCGGATATATATACACTTGATAGATGGCCATGTTACCATTTTGAACAACATTCATACTCTCCAACACACACTCTCCACTCTCTCACACTAAAACCCTAAACACTAAACATCACACTCTTCTCCTTTCTTTTCGGATCAAACCAACCGGCCACAAGAAGGGTTCTCGGATTTTTGCTAGCTCTCACCAAACGAACCACAATCGGTTAGTGCTTTACTATGTGTTAAGGATTATGTGTGCTTGATGTTTGAATGCTTGTCTTCATACATTAATAAATGGAAAATGCATGATTTATCATATTCTCGGTTGTGTGTGTGTGTTGGTGATAATCGGTTGAGCATGTTTGATGGTACACATTAATGTTAAGTTAGTGTTCAAGAAATCGGTTCATAAATATCCTATGTTATGAGTTTACATTCGGTTAATAATGATTGTATGTTTATGATTGATGATGTTTTGTGAATCGATTTGTGGGTAATATTGATAATCGGAACATGCTTGATTTCGGATATGTGGCATAATGAACTCATGATGTCTTGTGTTTAAATGTAGTCTAAAACACTAGTTGTTGATGTTCATATAAATCGGATTGTGTATTCTTGTGTTAAGAACCGAAAACTTGCCAACTAGGGTGATTGTTGATAAGTTGTTCATGATTCTTGTTAGACTTAAGTTCATATGAATGAAGATGAGTTACTTGAATATTTGAATAATGATGAACATGATGAATGTGTGAAGAACAACTTGAATATCATATGAACATGTTGAATATTTGAAATCTGAATTGTTTGATCCATTTTAGGAAATTTCTAGACAAATAAACATGTTTAAGGAATTTGGTTGGTTAGTACAAACCGTTACATGAAATCAGAATAGTACACTGTTCCGAATCAGTAGATGTCCACTCGTAACCATCAGTTGCGACTCGAAACCAAGCACAACGAGTCGAAATCTCCCGGTTGCGACATCAGTTGCGAGTCGCAAACACCCGGTTGCGACTCGAAACCACACTTGATCAAGCCCCAAACCTTGTGACTCGAAACCACCGTTGCGAGTCCGGTTGCGACTCGTAACCAAACCAGCACGAACCGAAACTACGATTGCGACTCCGGTTGCGAGTCGCAAACGTCTAATTGCGACTCGAAACAATACGCAGATACAACTGTTTGGGCTTGCAATTCATTCGGACTTAATTGTTTGGGCCGGACTCTTGGGCCCAATGTACAGACCTGATACATTACTGTTAAATGTGAATGTCAATGAACTGCCATGATTAAACGTGTAACCCATACGTGCACTACTTGAATACGAACCTGATTGTATGATACAACTATGATAGGACGTGAGTAGCCTCAACGTTGCTTGTTTGACTTTTCTGTGTTTTCTACCGAGCAAACCAAGGTGAGTTCACACCCTCTACAAAGCATGGGATTCCCAGGGGTCGGGAATTGGGGTTAAGGAACTGGGTTCCTCGTCCTCCTTGGGTAGGACAGCAAAGGTTCAGGAATGTAATTCCTCGTCCTCACGGACAGATAACTCGTACTAGACCAAAACTCTATCACGAAGTCCCTCATTTTTATATCGACTTAATCGCCGGGCCAATGGCGAGCGGGTCATTAGTTAGATAGCGCTATTTAGGTCTGACAAACCTCACACCGTGCCGCAGAGGACGGGAGTGAACTAATGGATCTGGGGCACGTCAATGATGATAGACATTGACAGTTTCAGGGCACTTAAACATGACTACAGTCAGCAGTCGATATGGTAACGAGTCTAGTGTATACATGGGGTAGCCCCCACGGCCGAAATGCCAGATAACTAACACGGGGTAGCCCCCACGGCTGGATAGCCAGAGTAACCGGGAATGAACAAGTCACGTTTTTAAACTATGGGGTAACCCCCACGGCAGGATGCCAGCTAAAGGAAACTGTTTTTGAAACAACTTAAAACGAACACCCAACCGTGAACTCACTCAACTTGTTGTTGACTCGTTACTACATGCTTTGCAGGTCCTTAGGTTTCTTAGCTGGAGCCTGCATGGAGGAGGATCGTTGTGGGACATGGACGATTGTGTGCCATGTTAAACTTTGAACAATTAAACTTATGTTTTGATTTAAGACTTATGCTTCCGCTTGCAACTTAACTATGTTTTGTTTGAACACCAATTGTATTGGGTGGATTTTATAACTACTTATATGCTTGTTCAATATGATTGGTGGCTGGATCCTGGTCAGTCACGCCTCCAAGCGGTAGTACTCCGCAGGTGGATTTTGGGGGTGTGACAGATT
>JARYGA010011660.1:0-28958 GCA_030545235.1 Helianthus tuberosus | reverse complement strand
AAGCATAGACAAAACAGTTTAAAATAAGGTTCAGGGTTCGGGTTTATTTGGAACCCAACACATGGGTTAAGACGGCCACTACACATCCCCAAGCTGCTAGCTCCTGAGTCACTGGGTACCTGCAAAGCATGCAGTAGGGTATCAACATAATGTTGGCGAGCTCACGAGTTTGTCTGGTTTTTAACTTTTCGAAAAAGTAGGTTGTTTAGATAAAGCATTTATATTCACGTCATGGGGAGCTACCCCATTTGAAAGCTTACTAAACTGGCGTTACCGAAACTGTTGACGAGAAGATTTTGTGCCCCGAGTCAATGTCTATCGTCATTGACCAAGATGCAAGGTCTACTAGTTCACGCTTGATCTTCCCCGGTCACGGTGTGAGGTTGTCAAACCTAATAGCGCTATCAACTAATAACCCGTTCGCCCCCCGGCGATTAATCGGTACTATAAGCAGGGACTTTACATGATAGAGATTCGTTTAGTTTTGCTAGTTGTGTCATATAAATAATATCCAAACATATCTCCCCCAGGAATAGTAATTTAAATATACGCATTCGTATTTTCCCCCGGAAATATTATTTTGAAAGCATTCTTTAGTTTTGTTCATGCCCCTCCCTGGGACGCATGCTTTTAGTGTGTGAACTCACATTTGATTGCTCGGTAGCTAGTATGTTTATCCTAAACTTGGTCAACCGCGTCCTATAACGGTTACCACTTGTTAGGACCGTATGCAAGTAATTCACATATAGCGAGCATTTCATACACGTAGTAAGTAATCACGTATTTCACAGTAGTGTACAAACAGTAAGTAGTTTACGACCAAACAGTGTGTGACTACGATCATTAATAATGGTGCGACTTGTATATGGTGGAGGATATGATATAATAGATGTGCGAATGTTTTTGTGATTTGAATTAAAATCAAACAGTATACGACTAACACCTTGGCCCAATTTGTGCAGCCCAACAAAATGACTTGTGCGATCAATACCCACTCGTGTGATTGGAATACTATTTGTGCGATTACAATTAGTTGTGCGATTGAAGTGTATGTTGTGCGATTGGGTTTTATGAGAAACTAACTTTGTGCAACTGTGGGGCCCTTGTTCCCTTGTGCGATTCATGTTCAAAGTTTTAAAAACAAGTGGTGGGGCCGGCTTATTAAATGAAGCGTACGATGTGGTCGGTAAAAAAAGAAAACACATATCCTCTCATTTCTAAATTGAAAACGACAACTGGCCTTCAATACATAATGTTTTTGAATCATGCAAAAACTTAGGTGGTTGTACCTAATGCATATGTTTTTGTACATTCCATAACAATTTTTCATCACACATTCAAGGATCAAATAAATAAGACAAAAATGTCTTTTTAAATCATTCAAGAATGGAAACCCAGTTCCCACATCCATATTCATGTTTCTCGATCAACACGCACACTCAACACATTATCATGATTTCTAACAACTAGCCATTTATCATCTTTTAATATAGTTAATCGGTTCATATAACAGCATTTCTTAAATTCTTCTTTTGTTAGCAGAAATCATCACAGTGCATTCACAACATGCATAACCAGGTTGTACTCTAAGCATAACCATTTGTACCCACCATGGACACACCACATCAAGCATTCAAAGAGAAACCCAGATTTTCTATTTATTATTGTCGCTAACCATGAGACACTTATCATCATTTTTTTTCATGACCAGCCATCATTATCATACGTGTGCATGACCAGGTTGTACCTGGTGCTTCAGTAGTTGCACATTCATAAATAAAGAAACCCATTTTCACAAACATCATCTGGAGCGAAACAAGCATATGACTCTTTCATATTTTCTTTCACAGTAACAAGAACCGAACGGTGTATTTTTAGTGATAATCTAGCATATACCTATCAACTGCCAACACTTATTAACCAATTAAACGGTAACATTCATACATGATCATCATTCATCACGTAAACAGTTCCTAATCATTTGTTCTTTAACAGTTCTCATGATTCCCATGTTGTCATTCATATTCACAGTAAGTTTCACATAACAGTTTCGGATAAACAGAAGCATAAACGTGAACAGGGCAAGCATTAATATTATTTCAAACATCAACATCAGTATCTACTAACCTTGATAACATAGGTTGAAGTAAGAGAAGGAGAGTGCAAGAAAAATGAGATGGGAAATCGACGGCTGATGAACTTTCCGGTGAACGAGAGAACGGAGTGGTGTTGTCGAGCTAACCGGGGGCTATCGAAGAGGAGTTGAGACCGCCGGAGATTGATCGGAGAGGAGGGGAAACCGTACGTTTCAGGTTTTGTGAGAGAGGATGAGGGAGGAATAAAACTTGGGGATCTGTGCCCTAATGTTTGGCTGCCATCAAATCCCAGATGACGGCTGGATTTTTGGTTTAATATCCCATGATGGATCGCACAATTGACTAATAAGCATTCCTTCACTTGTGCAATTAAGATTAGGGCAAGTTGGAGAGGGGCTTGGGCTTATAGTTGGGCTGGACAATATTCAGGGTGTGTGATCCATTTAAGTGTTATTCAAAAGATAAAACTTTTATTATTAAGTAACCATAGATATTTAAATAATAAAACAGAGTTATAATTTAGAATTTCCAATTTAATAACTTACTTAATCGTTTCGTACAATAAGTTTATGCGGGAAGAACCCGAAGTGTCACATTAATAGAGTGAATTATTGTAGTCATAACTGCATCATCACAAGTTACAGTGGAACTCCGTTACCAAAGCACAAAAAGAGGCTTTAGAAAGAACAGAACAACGCATTATCTTTAATAAAGTTGATGTGAGTCCAACCACAAGACAAAAACTCTGTCAAATAATGCAAGGTGCACATGAAAACCATCAGTGCATATGCTGTAAAGAAACCTCCACCGAGGAAAATTCAAGTGGCCCCTCTGCTAAAAATAACATTTACTTTTCAGATGAAGACACTAGAGAGTTGGACCCAACACATGGATATGTCGATTAAAAACGTCATGCATGACGAAGAAAAGACATTATAGTCTTTTGTAAAAATCAATTTCCTCTATATAAAGGAAAAAGATTTTAGTGTTAAGCATCCCCATCCCTCGTATCATTTTCCTTTTCCAACTTTTCATTTGTAACAAATATGTGTGTAAGTGAGTAGTCTCCTTGCTAAAGGAGAGTATTATGTAAATATCAAGAAGTTCTTCCTTAGGGAAGAACATTTATGAATAAAAATATCGGTTTCCTTTTATCCATTATGTTCATCTTTAAGAGTTTTGCAAAACCTGGAGCCCTGAAGCCATAAGAGCACTGTTTAGGCAGGAGGCCGTAGGGAAAAAATTGGTTGGGTTGGTCACTTGGAAATATCAACTTAAAGATTTACTTAGCCGGTTAAAAAGGAAAGGTATATTCTATCCTAACTGTTAAATTACTTCCAAATATTTATGTTAAATATCTCCTTAAGCATTTTTATAAACATATGTTTTTTATAAACATACACAAACAAAAGGTCGATTAATCATTATCGAAAACAAATGATTCTTTTAATAAAAAATTTTAGTCAACAAATGACTATAAATATTGAATTCCATAAAATTAAAATTATGAATTCTAGAATAATGAAATTGTTAGTCAAAATAACAACTTCCGTTTCTCGACAACTTACTACAACTTTGTCATCTATACTTTTGGTATGGCATCTTTGGCATCTTTGCCAAATTAGAGATTATGAACGACATTGTTTGTTCAAACCTACTACTACTACACAAAAGTCAACAAATGAGGACTATGTTAGTAAGCAAAAATTTACTACAACCATTTGTGTAGTAACAAAAAATTTACTAGAACCATTCCGCGAGCGTTGCCTAGCATCCCCTGCCCCATAAAACGCCCACTCCGCACAACCTTATAATGGATAGTGTTAGTATTCATTTAATAAAATCACAAGCTTAAACTTCTCACATAAGTTTTTAAGTCCTTCATAGTTTTTCATTTTAATTCAAAATACATGTTACTTATTTTCTTTATCTTTTGCTATTTTGCTTTCTACCATGAACAAGTAAAACATAGAAACAACAAGCCTATACGTCTTGCTATGAAAAATAATAAATGCTATCAAAGGGTTTGTATCATAGTGTTACTAAGAAATATAGTAAGGTGTTGCCCGCAAGTGATGAGAGTTCTAGTTATGAGGTGGACATTGGTGTAAAATGTGGTTTTTTTATTTCTTATTATCAGCAGATGTTGAAAGTTTTTAATGGGATCATACAAGGATTTTGGTTTTATGTTCGTTTAAACTACTCTTTAATTAATGACAAATAGGCTATGTTACAAAGAGACATGTTATAACGGGTTGGATGAAAAGTTATGTAGATGCATTTAATGTCAATATCTGGATAGTCGTCGAGTCAAGGGTGTTAGGGTGCTGAACTATGTAGAATGAAAGAGTTTTGATGTATGTTACATATGTAACATAGAAAACTTACATATTTTACATTAGGTTTTGGTTTAGAAGCGAATGTGGACTCATTCGCTTAGGATTTTTAGCGAATGAGTCCACGCTGTAATGACTGAGACCCATTCGCTAAAGGCTTAGCCTAGCGAATGAGTCTATCGCCTATAAATATGAACACAACCTCATTCGTATTTAGTTTTTTTTTTCTTTGGTTTGAATCGAGCCTTAGATCAAAACAATTGTAATCGTGTTTTTGATGAATTAATTGGACCAACACGTTTATTACATCTCGTGAGTAGTGTACTTATCGTGTGTGCTTAAATAGATTCCGCATATTTAAACACGTTAAACACATAATGAATTATCTGATCTATTAAAAAGACCTACAAGTGGTATCAGAGTTTCAAGCTCGACTCTATTATGTGTTTACGACAATTAGCATTTGTTTTGATTAGAAGTTGCCTCGATTTTAACTGAAAAATGATTTGAAATTTTTTTTTGGCTCGTTTCTATTACATCGATGGATTGATATAAAATAGAATAAATTTTGAATTAAAAGATTTAAAATTGTTGTGTGTGTTTTTACGGGTGTATTGATCCAATCTTTGTCAAATTTGATTGAGTTTTGAGCCTATTCTGATTTTCCACTGTCACTGTTGCACCGGAAACATCCCTGTCCAATCATCCATTCTGTTGTGTGTTATTTTCTAACATCCTGTTGGCGAATAAGATTCATTCGCTAGGTTTTAGTTAGCAGTTGTAGTTCAATCGCTGATTGCTTGATTTTGATCCATTTGTATGGATTGGTTTAGTGAATAAGCTTCATTCGCTAGGGTTGTTTAGCGATTAGGGCTCATTCATTTGAGTTGTTTGGTGATTGTGGTTATATCGAGATTCATTTGCCAACCTAGTTTAGTGATTGTGTTAAATCTGTTTTAATAAGTCTCATTCACTAAGGCCTTTTTTGCGAAAGCGTCTTCATTCGTGTTAGGTTCTTTAGGGATTGTATCATTCGTTTACATGTCTTAGTGAATAAGCCTACATTCCCTAACATTGTCTCGTCCACTAGTATAGTGCTCATTCGCTAGTATTGTGTTCACTCACTAAGGAATGTTCCTTCGTTAGACATTGTTCCTCATTCATTGTCACTGTTACCCATTCGTTGTTATTGTAGCACAATTGCTAGGTATTGTTTCTCATTCGCTAAAACTATTTTACTTTTGCTAAAGAGGAGTTAGGGTTTGTGATTTAGATTTTCGGATTTGATTAATTTGACATAATCGAAGTTTGAGATAAACAACTAGAAACGTCCATAAAATCTACACAAATTCATTATACCCAAAGAGTTTACATCATGAAGGACTGGGGAGATGAAGTGTGATCTCCTTCTCAAACTTGTTGTCTTATCATACGAATGAACTGGTTTCAAGAGGCCTCCTCCCATTCACCAACATCCCTCGAAGAATGGGAGTTCATTCGCTATTCATCACACATGAATGAGCTCATTCTCTAATCAAACTAGTTTAAATGATTCCCATCGAATGAGCTCAATCATAATCACTTCCTAACTACATTTATGATAATGGCCTTCCATTGCAAGACATGCGAATGGACCTAGTTTATTAGCTTTTCTTACCTTTTAACTGTATGACTGAACCTAGTCTACTCGCATAGTGACAAATACACTAATAAACACTAACAGAACCTCCAAAGCTAAGAGTACTACAATGTCAAAAGCAAAGTTCAAAAGGATTTGTTTAATATGTCACACTGAAAAAAACCTTCAAAAGGAATTGCCTAAAAAGAAAGGTAAAGTCAGCTCATCAAGAACTCATGGCACTCAAACACGACTATTTGATGGGTATGGAAGTATAGAAATTCATGTGGCATCTAGAATAATGAGTCTCAAGGATTTGATCATGGATTCTGGTTACTATTAGCATATACACCTACCAAGGAATTTTGCAAGTATTTGAAGCATGGAGATCTTGATACTATGCTAGGAAAAGATATATTGTGCAAGATTTTAGGGAATAGAACTATCATATTCAAATTAAAAAATAAATCTGAATATGACCTTAAAATCATAAAAATGTAAGATGTAATATCCTGCCTCTCCGACCACAATATTGTCCGATTTGCCCCTAATAGATTGCTCTTTTTCTACGAACTCACATAATTGTTTTTCTGCTTGGTGGAGACTTCCGAGGAGGTCACCCATCTTGGTACCACTCCTACTTGAGCACGCTTAACTCTGGAATTGTTATCTGCTCCATACCTAATGCATCCAAAATGCATTAGGGATTTGAGAGGCATGACATTTCTTATGAACCAAGAATCTCTCCTGGCCACGGCGGATGTGGAATTTTGTGACAACCCGCAATTTCCGGTTAATACTTTAACCTAACAACAGTTAGTTTAAACTTACGTACATAGCACTGTATTTTAGTAGGGTTAGTTAAATGAGTCTCCACTGGTAATTCGGGGAATTACCGGAACACATGTACATGTTAATTCTCGAACATTGATGACTAACTCGAATAATAATAATAAATGGACGGTTTATGTGAAACTTATACGTGCATGACAAATGTGTGAGTTATGTGTTTTAACAGCGAAGCGTAAGTTGATATGTGCCTTGTGTAATAAACTCCTCATAATTCCCATCATACGACAGTTTCATTTCTCTAATCATCTTTAGGGCTAAACAATCATCAATATCTAATCTTTCAATTCATCAAGAATAAACATTAGATTGAGTCTAAGGTAAGTGCTTTGTGTTATACTTGTTTACATCATTCACTGGATTTCATGCAAACCCTAGTCCTCCAAACAATTGTTCTATGATTAATTCGATCATGCCTGATGAATGTGAAATCATGCCTGATAAATGTGTGATTGTTGGTTGATTTTAGAATACTATTGACATGTTAAACTACAAATGCGTTGTTTTGATTCATAGTACTGTTGATTATTGTTGACTAGGGTTTGATCGTAGGAACTGTTACATCTAAAAACTGCAATTGTTGTTTGTTTCGTATTACTGAGTCTTTACAACTGATCTGACTTTGTGAAGTCACAAAGTAAGTCCGGATTAATGAAACATGCCCGAGTTTCTTAATGACTTTATATAAATTTCGAGTTTTTGAATATAAATACAAATGTCCGAGTTTCCTTACAATCCGAACTAACTAAAGCTTCAGGGTTTTTTTATATATATTTATGATCCGGACTATTATAAGTGTTCGAGTTTAATACCTTGTTTACAAAAGATTTATCCGAGTTATTAACAAGTGAATGTTCCGGATATATAAAAGAAACAAGGGATCCGAGGTTAGCATAAGGTTTTCCGAATTTATTATAAAAGGAACAATGAATCCGGGTTTGTTTACAAAGATGATGCCTGAGTTTAATAACAATTAAAAAGGTCCGAGTTTATCACATGATGGGTCCGAATTAATTAGTTAGGTCCGAGTTTACCAACGGTTTCCGAGTGTATGCTTTTAGGTTAGGCCGAGTTTATATATGTTGTGGGCCGTGATGGTATATTTTATTTGGTCCAGATTTATTAAATGGAAAGGTGACTTCCGAGGTTGTTTTATGTGAATGCCTGGGATTATGTTAATATAAGAGGGGTCCGAGTTTTTTTTGTAATAAAGAGTCCGAGTTTGTGTAAATTAAATGTTGTCCGAAGTTACTTGATTCTATGATTGGCTGAGTCATTAAATGTAAGTCTGGTATGGGTTTGTTGTTCCGAGTAAAGGTGTGTATGGGCCTGTTACTATTATGGGCCTTGTTTCAAGTTCTTTTTATATAGGATAATCGAGCTTGTGTGCACCTTATATATGAGGATTTGGGTTGCTTAAGTCCGAAGATATATATGTAATAATAATTATCCATGTTTCTCCGAGTTTGGTACTGTAACACCTCGCAAAATCACGACCAATATGATAAAGACACGTGTCATGAAAGTTAAATATGTAATGAATTGATGTGGAGGGACTAAAATTGTCAAACAATGCAAATATGTAAGAGGATCCAAAGTGTCAATATGCCAAACTCGTGCCTCTGAATGACCTCACACGACGTTCGTATTCTCTATCGAATAATTTGTCGAACATAGAAAGCCGTTTGTGCTTAAATTGAGAACTTTACAAAGCATACGGGTTAAATGTGTCAACATGTTAAATGTTACCTCTGAGTGAACTTTTAACGATCCCAAAAGCATTGTATTATTTGTATAGTTTGCTCTCAAGAATATTGGATTGTAATCTCTTAGAGTTTCGATGAAAACAAGACTTTTCGGATGATCTCATAACTAACCGGGAGTTTAACGGAGTTAATTGTGACTCAAGACCCTTTTAACCGGATTACCCCATTGTCGCGGGCCGCGTAGGCCGACTCCAACTCTTACGCGGGCCGCGTAAGAGTACCAGCGACAGAAAAAGTCGACAGCTGCATGTTGCAGCCTGTCCACCGCCCTTGCATGCTAGTTTTTCGATACCAGGGACCGTGCAACTGGTTTTTACTGCCCTAGGGACACTTGGGAGCATCTGGTAACATCCTAGGGACAAATGCAAAGATCATAGAGCATCAAACTTCCTATATAAGAGCCTTGTTTGTTCTTGTGTTCATTCACACTTTGAAATTTTACTCTTAAACACTTCTCTGGAGCCTCCTGCTGATTTAGGAAGCTTTCTCTAGTTCAAACTTCGTGCTAAGGACTCTTGTAAGTGTTCTTAGCTTCCTTAGTTAAGGTTTAATTAGCTTAATGACCGAAAGTCAAAGATATCGGAATTACGCTTTGACTTTGTGATTAATCACTAACGGTCCAGCCATTATTCGAATTGAAAGTGGCTATGTGTTGGTAATTATATAGTTGTTAAACCCTTAAAAGGGAACCTTCTAATTATCACGTTATCTCAGTCAATTGTCGGGTCAAAGTTATGAACAAAAAGTCAAACGGGTCAGTTTTTACAAAATAATTCATAACTGATAATGTAGAAGTTATGGAACATGTTTTAACACTTAAATAACTTGGTAAATAATATAAGAACATGTTTAAGCATGTTCAACCTGACAATTCTGAGTTTAGGCTCGGTTCGCAACCGAAAGTCGCAAAAGTAGACTTTTGCTTTGACTTTCAGTTCTGACCCGATTTAGGTTAGTTTAGTTATGCCTTAGGGTTCCTTTGGGACCACATTACATGTTAGTATAACTATCTGAGATTATACTATATGGTTCCATAGAAATTTGATTCATATGCATGTTTCCGTTAAATGCTTAAAATGGACCATTATGCCCTTTTATCATTAAAACAAGATTTTTGAAAATGTGAGAGGATAAAATTTTTTATTACTGATATATAAGTATGTCCTAAAAGTTTAACATCAGTTTCTGGTCTAAAATGAAAGTTATGCGCAATATCGTAAAATGAAAGCTTTTTATTAATTAAATAGCATTTTTGGCATAAATCATATTTAAACCCAATTTTTGGCACCAAACTTGCTACCTACTGTTAAGATATAATATTTAGGGATTTTTGGAATTTTTTTGTAAAATTTAAACTAACCATAACATAGAGTTCTTGCATAGACTCGGTAATTGACGATAATGCCATTTTCGCTAATAAAATGAGTTTTACAAATCAGTTACATGTCAAACCTTTTGCTACTGATTTTATACAATAAATAAAATATTTTAAACAGTTGAGACTGATCAAAATCTTAGATTTCCTTAAACAACCCGAATATCGTCAAATACCGACTTTTATGCAATTTAGGCGCATAGTATGGTTTAAAACCATATTTAGCACCTAAGACTTGTTACCTACTGATGCTATAAATAAATTTTTATACTTTAACAGTAAGTATAAGTCTTGAACTCAGATTTCTAAATTTGACCCTTAAAGTATATGTGAAATGACCAAAATGCCCCTTTAGTGCTTAGTTTAGTTATAAATGATAAATTTCACATATATATGATATCTTACTGATGTAACTTGTTAAAATAAATATTTTTACTGATTGTTTTAGACCAGAACCTCAGATTGCTATTTAATCTCTTTTAAAAACTTTAAAGTGACCAAAATACCCCTACGGGGCTTAAATTGGTTTTAAATTCGTTTTGGGCATAATGTAATATATCCTACTGATATTACCACATATTTTAAGCATGATAACATATGGAACTTGTACATGACTCGTTTGGTTACCCGTTATGCATATACGCGTTCGGTAAGGTTTATGTAACTAGTTTGCATAAATTAGCTGAAACGAGTCAAACCTTATCATTTTTACTTCAAAATCCAGAATGTATTTAGTTTACCCATTTTATACAAGTCTCCATACTTGTTGGGTCTAAATCACATTCTAATCCGGTCTTCGCTTAATCTTGCATTTTGAACCATAAACCTTTCTTTAAAACTAACCGGTCTAAGTTATAACTTAAATAAGACCCGTTAGGAATCTAATAGGTTATTAAAACCTTCGTTCCAGATTAGGAGCCCAGTAAAAGATACTTGTACTTGCTGATTTGATATACGGCTGGGAATAAAATTATATTTAAGCTCAGGTAAATACTTTTAACTTATTTTCCGTTATACGGGCTTGGAATAGGGTATTTAATAATACCGCTTGTTCGGGTATTGGATCTTTAATCGATTAGTGGTTAAATCATTGAGATAATCCGTTTAATCTGTTTTGTTTGATCTAAGCCTTTGGGGGATTAATGACCATATCTTGGATATCCTTGGCTCATTCATTGAAATGGCCACGACTTAAGCACAGGGTGTAGGCATACACCTGACAGTGCGTATGTAAAAAGATATACCCGCCTGTTGAGGATAACCCACTGTGGGCTTATATTATGCGGTGTGTCTATTAATCTTGTTCCGACTTCTATCCCGGATCCTGAACGTACGACAAACATATAAATCTGTATACAAGATTATTTTTAATAATTGTCCCAATTTATAAAAGAATATTTGTGCCTTGTGCATTTAAATCAATTTTCTTAAATGTTTTCAAAAAGAGTCACTTAATTGTATTTACCAGTGTAAACTGACGTATTTTCCCAGAAAGGTTAAGTGCAGGTACTAAGCGTAATGGGCTGGAACTCCTGAGTATTAAATAAAGAGTCTTGCAAGCTTTTGATACTTAAAATCTGTTGAACAATATTTCTTTCTGTTTTAGATCCGCCTATGGATCCATCTACAATCCGTTGTATAATATTTTATTGTACTTTCAACTCGGTTTGTATAATTACTTTTAGACTTCCACTGTGTGTTAAACTGTGATTAATTGTCTATGATGATATCAACTACGTCACGATACTCCCCACCGGTAATACGTGGAAATATCAGGGTATGACAGGTACATGTATGTCCGAGCTATAAAATAAGAGAAAAATCCACTTTGTGACGTGTGTTATTGTATGCTAAACTTATTAAGCTGATTACATTAGCCACTGGGTTGTTTTTTACACTTAGGGTATTGCAAACCCTACTTGTATACTTACTTATACGATATTATACATTAGGTCGCGTATAACGGACCTAGCACTCATTTAACGCTAGAAGTACGTTAATACACACCGAGCAAACTAAGGTGAGTTCACTACTCTTTTATAAGCATGCGTCCCAGGGGACAAACTAATATTCCTGGGAGGAATACTTTAAAAATGTTGTAGTTTAAATTCGATGTCAGTTAATAAACTCGAACTCTATCATGAAAGTCCCTACTTAATACCGGGCTATTTGCATGGGAGGCAACGAGGTCTTAGTTGATAGCACTATTAGGTTTGACAAACCTCACACCGTGCTGGGAGTCGGGCGTGAACTAAGGACCTTAAATATTTGTATCAATGTTGATAGACATTGATGAGGGCACAACAACCATAACAATCATTCGGTATCGAGTTTATTATTCTTGGCATGTCTTTAAACTAAACACTTACATGACTTACGTTAAACAAAACCGTGAACTCGTCAACTTTATGTTGACACACTTTTCTGCATGCTTTCAGGTCGTTAGAAATATCAAGGATTGGGAACTTGCAGTCTGAGGAGCTAGGAGTGTCATGGGGCATGTTGCGTGATGAATAATTAATGTTTTGTTTATGCTTTTCAAACAATTTGGTTTCGAATGTTTAAAACAATTATTATTGCTTCCGCTGAATGTATGCTATGTTGAAAATGTTTATTTTGAAATACACTATTCATGTTGGACATGATGTTTGTGTTTAAAGTTATTTACTATTAGTTCGACATGATTGGTAGCTAGATCCTAGTACGTCACACTCCACGCGGTGAAATCCGCATGTGGTATTTTAGGGGTGTGACAAATTTGACTAGGGTGTTTCAATAATCCATGTTAATCTTCTCTGTATCATTACATAAGATATATGTATACTCTTAATATCCGTCTTATCTCACTAAGGATTATTTGAAGTTGATTAATGGTAAAGCAAAGATAACAAATTGTTTAGTAGTTTTTGCTGGCCCATATCACACACAAACAAAACTTGAGTTCTGATATACAAAGTGAAGAAGGAATAAACTCACATATTTTGGAAACACTATTTAAAACTCTTTCTTTTTTTTTTAAACCGAAAATACCAAAGTGCACACAAAAATATTCCAAAGTTCAATATATCAACTAAACCCAAAACTAAGCATGTTGTAACTCAAACATATTTAAGCACATAAACAAACTCAACTAACATGATAACTACTAAGTTCAAAACTTAAACATTTTATTTAAACTCCTAACTTCCTTGCTGAACTTGTTTCACACACGAAACACCGCTAGGATTAACTTCCAACATTCCCCCTTAATCCTAATTCAGATATGCATCCTCCTCAAAATAACATTGGTCCATCCTCTTGAGCCAAGTTAGCAACTTCCACCACGGTTATATGTTCTTGCATTCCTAAGCAAAGTGACCAAACTGTCACATCGATAACACGGAATCCACAACTTGTCTTGCCCATTGGATTTCGTTGGTCATTGCATGACGTAGCTCAACTTTCACGACCTCTTCATCATTCCCAACTTAGGCCCCTACCATTGCCTCTATAATCTTAGTTAACCCATTCACGACCTTCACAAGCTTGTTGATGATAGTCACTAACTTACCTTTTAAAGTCATTCTACCACTACTTCAGAAGGCTTAGTCTCAATATCTAAGTATCTATTCAATTGAACGACTCCAAGTAAATATATATTTGGCATGGAATTCAAGAATTTTCTCATAAGTACCTCATCATTAAGCGAACACCCAAGGGTCTTGTGGCTCAATTGTAACACACTTAACTTACTGGAAAAGTTTCAACAACTCCAACTCCAACTCAATTCTATGCGTTTACAAACGAGCCTTTTAAACCCACTCAGTTGCGGGTGCATTCCGCACGTCCTTTGGGTCCTTGTGCTTTGATACTTGATATACCATTTCCTTGTCCATAACCTTATTTATATCCTCAATTGTGCCTCTCGTCATGGGGTTTATGGCCTTTAGTTGACCGTGATGGCTAGAATAGTCTCCATCATGATCAACCAAACAATGTAATTAGTCAACATTAATTAACTTCTGACATTGCAACATCACTTTGTTAGGTTCTTGAGCTAGTACAATCACACCGGCTGGGTTTGCTGGCATCTTCCTTTCATGGACTTTCAAACACACCCGTCACGTGTCACGACTTACCATGATACTTCTACACAAGTTCGGATCACATAAAACCTTGATCGAGTGTGATCTCATATCAACTTTGATCAATTCTTCTCTACTTTATTTCACAACAACTACGAATTCTTTCCACAAAGTTATGGTTGCCCCACAAGTTTGATTCGCTTCATGCAGCTTCTTCTCAATGACCTTTTCACCAACCTGATTCACACAAGTTTTGGATTAACCCTTGAACGATCTTTCACATGTCTTTCAAGTTTTTGACTGCTTCGCACAACCAGCTTGCACAGCTTACCAAGTCTTCCAACTTCTTTGATCGACATTGCCTAACACAATCGGCTTCTTTGGTGGCCTAGTTCTCACTTGATGTCAGCTATGTCAAGCTTTAACACCAAGTGTTGGCCACACACAAACAAAACCCGAGTTTGAAAAACAAACAAATATGCAGATGCAAAAAAAACAATGTCAAATATTTTATGGAGATAGCCTCCAGAACTCTTTCTTTCGGGGTGTTTGGGATTCCTTTTCAACTTCTCATTCTCAAAAAGTCCTTCTCAAATCCAGAAGTGAGAAATCCTTACTTCTCAAAAACTCCTTTTTGAAAAGATAATTAGCACTGAAAGTCCTATTTTTCATGATGTTTGGAATTCCTTATGCTTCAAAAGTTCTTCTCAGATGATGTTTGGGTTTCCTTTTCATTCTCAAAAGTCCTTATGAGCTCCAAAAGTCACTTTTATTATAAAACTGGAAAACCAAATCACACCAAAAAACAATTACAAAGCTTGATAGTTAAACTAAACCCAAAACTAATCATATTGTAACTTATCTTTTTCTCCTTGCTTATACATCTTTTTGCACACGTGAACCATCTAATAAAAATTAACTTCCAGTGTTTACTATTATTTATTGAATTACCCCAATTTTTGACTAAATAATAGTATCGTCGTAAAACTAATAATTTTTCTATCATTTCTTTCTAAAACTTGTTTTTCTTTCTTTTAATTTCTCTACTTCAAACTTCACAAGAAAAATAAGATTCTTTCATCTCTCCTTGTAAACTTCTAGAAAGAAACATGGAACATGTTGTAGTAAAGCTTTTAATCTCAGTGAAGTAGATACACATAATTGCTATCAATTAGATCAACAAGCTTTCTCTGGAGGTAGTGAGAAGCCATTTTTTTAATTATATTCTATCACACTAGAACAGTTTGAGTTCTCTGTTAAATATAATTAACCATAACTAAATGGCAATTCAATTACTTGAGTAGATCTGAAAACACATTTACAAACCAGAAAACATAAGGAAAGAAAACCAATTCAAAAGAACATTCCCTTTTTATATTACACAACATGAGGCGTGACATACTTGATATGATGTTACACCTTTTATTTGCAACATATAGAAGCCCAAGTACACACAGTATACACAATACATAGTCCACCGTCCCTTGAAGTAGATAGATATTTAAACACCACAAAAGTCTTTTAGTATGTTTTGTGATTTCCTACCAGTTTCTGTATCATAGAAATTCAGGAGATCAACATGATTAAATGACTTGAATTGAAGAGGGTGCTCATCATCCACAAACTCATCCGGCACTTGCACCTTCTTACTAAAGAACGAGAACAATGCGATAGTATATCTTGTTTCTTTCCCCTTCTTGTCCAAGGTAACTTTGTGGTCTGGTGAAAGCACCATGTTGTTACTCCAAGCCTGTTACACCAAGAAAATACACTTAAAATTTGCTATTAAACTCGACCTACAAATTATCGTAGAATACTAACGTTTCTTTGGATTTATAGGTGGTTTGGAGTTTAGGTGGTAAATGTTTCAAACCGTTTTTGAAAATTTTTGTATATCTAGGCTTGGTAGCGAATTCGAGGAGTTCGCTTGCCACCTCAGCTGACTTACATGAGTTCACTACCCATGGTAGTGAACTACGTAGAAGAACTTTAAGAAAATGCCTACAAGTACATATACCTAAACTCCAAACCACCTGTAAATCCAAAAAGCAAATCATAGTAAAACACAAGTTAATTACCTTGCAAGCATCGCCTGCCATGACCACAAAGGATGAAGGAGGGAATTCAACCGAAATCCATTCATCATCTCTTGATCTTATTTCCAAACCTGAAACCTGATTCTGGTATAGTATGGTCAAGAAGCTTTTATCCGTATGAGAAGGAAATGCCATTGTGGTCTCGTTCATCTCTGGTGCTCGATATTTCAGATACCGAAGAAGATATGTTGTTGAGTTGATATGAGACTCACAATGCTTCTCCACGCCATAGCTTTCAAACAACAACCTTATTACCCTATGTTCTAATTCTGCCACTACCCTTGAAAAAGACAAGGAAGTTTCACTACAAAATAGAAAAAAAACAAAACAAAAGTTAAAGTTAAAGTTAGAATATTAATACACTTGTTTTACTATATGGGGACGCATAGTTGTGTGGTTATTTACCAGAAGGATGCATTTCCTTTTGGCCACATGAGATCGGTAAAACTTTGTACACCTTCAAGCTCTGTGGCGTAGTCAATGCCTAAGCCTTCGTGAAGTGGAACAAAGGGAATCTGGCCTACGTATCCGTGGTAAGGCTTTTCGACGATGTTTTTCATCTTGGTTTCAGTTGGGAGATCAAATAACTCATCGGCGGCTTGGAACACAGACTCTTCAAGCTTGGAAGAAACTCCATCATACAGTGCTATGAAGCATCCATGGTTTTCAAGGGCAACCCTGATATCATTACATGTAGAGGACCAAGCACTTGAACCAGGCTTTAGGTTTTCATTTGTGAAGTCTACAACAAGAAGTTTAGACGATGCTAAGGAGCCCATGCTTTAGTTGGTTTAGGTTATAGAAATGTGAAAGCGTGTGTTTATGGTGTGTAATGTCGTGGGTTGGATCCTTTATATAGCCCTACATTCTAATATTATAACATAAATATACACGATATTAGAGCATCTCGAACGTGAAATTTCATATCAACTCCAAAATCCAAAATCCATGGGCTCCTAAGAATAATGATCGAAACCAGTTGGTATTTTAAATGTCTAAATTCTTTAATCATGTCTAATAAGATATCTGTTTTGATTTAAATAAATGCCATGATTGTTCAGAAATAATTAAACAGTTTTGTCGATACAAATTGCTTTTAACAATTCCTTATGACCAAAGTATGCAAAATCAACCACTCAATGATTAACGTGTAACCTTTTAATTCACTAGACCATTATGTAATGGTAGTGTAATGAACCTATAAAAGAAGTATCAAAGTACTTGCTATGTCAAAATTGCGGTTCTGATTCCTAAGTTAATTTCATTTATTCAACGTTTTATCCTGTTGTTCATTCACAAGTAGCTCAAAAGATCCAATTAGGACATGTTGGCATAAGGTTTAGGACACCCAATTTGTTGCAAGCATATTTTTAGAATATGACTTTTGATTGTTAATACGTTCAAATTAAAGTTATTTCATAATTGAATATTTTAAATAGATAACTTGCGAGATTCAACTCGCGCATTTTGGTGAGGATGCTTGTTTTCCAGAACTGTTGTTGTGAGTCCTGTGGTGACCCACCGAGCCCGTTTTTCCACTTGTACGCTCATTTCACCTTGTTTAGACCCCGTTAAACCGGAAAACCCCAACGTGTGATAAGCACATATACCGATACAAATAAACGCGTGCAATGTATGTATGATTTTTGGGCGGTTTATGTATGTAACCGCCTAAAATAATATTTTTTGAGCTCAGAAAAAACATAATTTGTACTAACCGACAAAAACTATACAAAATATGTGTTTGTGCATGCACATCATGTTGTATCCAAAAAGATATCTAAATGTGTTTTTTTACATAAATCGAAAACCATAAAAAAGAAATACCGGTAACAGTTCTCATAGCAACTATATCAATACAAAAGTTCGGTTGGAATCAACGCCGTACCGACATTGTTATAATAATAATACGAAAGATAAAAAAAATCCACCGACAGTTTTAACGGTTTGTATAATTTAATACTCAATTTTAAAAGACAAAATATTTATATTAATTTGAGAGGCTTAACGTGCTCAACTTAAACTTAATAGATCATTATTTTTAGTATAGTAATTTTGAAGAGTTAAAATGGATGACCCTTGTTTTAGTATAGTAATTTTATTATTTTTAGTATAGTAATTTTGAAGAGTTAAAATGGATAACCCTTGTTTTAGAATAGTAATTTTGAAGAGTTAAAATGGACAACCCTTATTTATTGGAAAGTCATAATTAATAAAAAGAGAAGAAAATAGAAAGAAAAAATCTCTATGGGTAATCAACATAGCATATTTATGGTTAGAATGCCTGAGAATCTTTCAAGAAAAAAATTAAGACCATTGGGTATGGGGGAAGATAGTCTCCAAAGAACTACCCGCCACGTAGACGCCACGTAATCACGAGAGGAGGATAGTCTCTTTGGGGACTACCCAAGGGTGTGGGGACTAGCCAAGACTACCCCACCATTAATAATATATTAATATATATATATATATAAAGGATGTGAGAGAAGTCAGATGGGGGCCCACCACCTTGCCCCGTCTCCACCGTCGGAAATCCGACTCCTTTGCCGCGACGGGCCCCTAGGGGGCAGTGTTGACTGTTGGACGAGCCTTGAAGGGGGGGGGGGGGGGGGGGACCTTTAACTGGCCCCATACCCATTGGTCTAATTGCCCATGGCTTTATAGCTTAGTGACATTTTGAGGTGGGATAAAACTTTATGACTAATAGGTCCTGGTTTCGATTCCCACAAGAGAGTTTTCCTATATTTATTGGGTTTCCTCCTGAATTGGTGTATAGACATTATGCCTAGTGGAGATGGATATGATCGGGTGGTTCCGCTGGTGACACAATGATACTCCAGTGGTCCGTCAGTGATCCAAATTTGACGTTCAAAAAAAAAAAAATTATGTAATATGTATCATAATCAACATGTGGCAGTACCACATGATTTGCATGATTACATTAAACTATTATTATTTAATATATATTAGCTCTAAGACAATCTTGCTGGTGCTTTCCAAACTCTAGTAAATTATGTAATCTTCTCTATCATTGGTTTCAGCGAGTACACGCATCGTATCATCATCATGATTTGCATTGTCCCATTTGATGTTTGGGAATTTAAATTACTTGTGTGCTTGTCATTTGCTTTTCTTAATTTCTGGATTTGTACTTTTATCAACCTAAATGGCACTAGTACACAAACACTTTAGAGATGCGGTGAAATTGATATGAAAATGCGGTGCTGGAGCCGCATCAATAATATGCGCACCATTAAATACAGATTTTTGAAGCTGCGGTTGGTGAAACCGCACCACTTTACAAAATAGCCGCACCTTTTAATTGATATTGAACCACCAGTAGCTCTCCACCTGGAAACCACATTAGCATCATTAAAAAACATGAACCGCACCATTGTTTCTTAAAAGAAATATATATTACTATTAAATTTATAATTTCCAGCATTTTTCATTTAAATAAATACTCAAGAAATTACACAAATATATATGGATTATCAGAAAATAACAAACAAAAAATTCTAACTTACATTAAACACGTTTCAGAAAAGTACAGGTTTCCCGAATGAAACACAAAACGTATACAATTCGAGGAAATGTACATATTTTCCCAACGAAGCTTAAAAAAGTTTGCACCCCGAAAATGTCAAACCGGCGACTTCATACGCCTCGCGACTCAACGATCTCTTCAAACTTTGCATCCCGATCCGTAGAAACCACCTAACAAAACATAATGTGACATGGCACCACCGAAAGTTATACCTACACGAAATAAACAGCAAAGTGAAGGTTAATAAATAAACAAACTAATCCATAAAAAAAACTAATAGCATGGAAAAGTTTAAAATACATGAATCTCGTGTCAATATGGTCAAACTTTTGCTACTATGGGGCTAGCCTAACCTAGGGAGCGAATTAATTTGGATTTATCGATATAAAGAGGAGTTACATGTAAAAATATGGTCAATGCTAATATTATTGAAAATTAAAATGCATGTAATACTTTCTTTTAGTCAAAAGGTTACTTTTCTTAAAATGGTTGGTCAAAAAATGGGTAGAGAAGTGATTTTCCGTTTTTTTCCTTTCAAATGACTGGCCTTACGAAGGCAATGGTAATTGTTTTTTACTCCAACTATAAAGGCCATTTACATATAATGTATATATAAACCAAAATATACTAGTGGGGGACCCGCGCGTTGCGGCGGAATCGACAGTATGCAAATCGAAACATGATACGTATCAAGCAATCAGGTGGTCAATGAACTGACTCTGACCAAAGATGGTGCTGTAGAAACGTTGACCACCATTAACATCTTTGAATCGCCACCTAAGCAGGGCTGGTTTTGACGATGGAAGATGATCAGCATATGTTTCAAATGAAAAAATGAATTGTAATATCTAGTTTTCTTATTGATAATATACCTGAAGATATGTGACCTTTGAGTTTTTATAAGGTATGTGCTATTCCTTCTTTGCCACGTGCACCCTTGGATCATATTAAAAAGATGCTTACTTGACAGCCTGCTCGGTGAAGTGTTTCCCGGGCTGTCTTTGGCTGAGAGTATGCAAATCTCCTCCGGGACAAAACTCCATCACCAAACACGAAAACTTATCGGTCTCAAAATGAGTGTATAACGTTGGAAGAAACGGATCCTTGATGTCATCACGCTCTACACTGCTCTCCTGTACAGAAAGACAAGCAAATGTCAGCTGTTAGTTTATAAGTGAATAACACAATCATTTTATCATTAACAAAGTTGATTATAGCATCTTTTGTTTACTTTAATGATCTGAAATCTCGTACACTTGTTAATTCTCGCATACAAGAGAAGGCATTGCAGATAAAAATAATAACTAATGTATATATACTACATTATACGTAAATTCATTAGACGGGTGACACAACATACATAGTTTGGAAAGACCACCATATCCACATCGCTAGGAATATCACGAAGTAACTTCCTTAGAGAATATTCCCCGGCACCAGCTGGGTGTATATTCATCTGTGTCAAGATGAAGTATCCAGTCCATGCCTGAATCCTACCAATTTCACAGCAAAACCTTCATTAATAATTAATAGTAGCATAGATTGATAGCTTTTTTGTTATATAGGAAATACCAACCTGTTAGCTTGTTGCTCTTCTAATTCTTTTGTTCGGTATATGACCCTGACCCCCTAAAAACAAAAACGAATTGTATCATTGTATGTCACAACTTTTACTGTAACTCTAAACAACAGAAACACCTGGCAATGCCTAAATACATAACCCCAAGGCACAGCAATTATCCACACTAACTGCTCAGCTACATCAATGACTCAAATCATGGAAAAGGGCGACAAAAACTGTAATTGACACACAAAATAGCGCATGGAACGAAATATTAGCTATAATGCCAATTTTTTAGTTTTGGAAAGAACATATTATGTTCATTCAGTAACTCAATATGATAAGGTAACATATGTTGGACCATCATCCCATACCATGACATAAATTTCTTACGTGTAACACCTATCTGCTTATTATTTTCATCGAAAGTAATGTAATATAGGATAGTCACTGAAAAAGAAGCAATACCACATTCGCCTCTTTTTCTTTACAACATACCTATAGTTAACATATACATTTATACTACACACACACATCAATACTACACACAAAAACCTATCAGTACTGTCCAGATAACAACTACAGTCCAACTATGGTTACTTAGGGTTTCATTCCATGAGTGTTTCATAAATGTTAAATATTCTAATTATAAGGTTCTTAGTAAAACAAATTTAAAACACACGAGTGTTTCATAAATGCACAACACACCAAAATAGATACTCAGAAATATGTAAACAATTGAACTTTAAACAAACTAAAAGTAGAACATCTGCAACCTCACCTCTGTTTGTCGAACGATTCAAGCTCTGAATAGGGTTTGTAGCCGCCGATTAGGTGATTAAGGTTGGTACCCGCCGGTTAGTAATTAGAGAAGAAGGTCTTGCTGGAAGAGTTTGGGAGAGGGGGGGGGGGGGGTTGCCGCCGGTTGATTAGGGTTCGAGGGAAGAGGAAGAGTTTGGGGGGGAAGAAGCTCTTGCTGGAAAATTTTGGGGGGAATTGGGGGGAAAGAGGGTGTCGTGACATATATGCATTTAGGTTTTTGCTTTTTATTTTTATTTCAATTGCCTGCTAGAAAAAAAAAAAAACAAAAAACAATTTATAAATTCAATAAAGGGTGCGGGTCAACAAATGGTGCTGGTGTCAGTTTGAATTTGGTGGAAAATTGATATAGAGGTGCGGTTGTTTTATGACCCGCATCATCAAAGAAAAAGCCATAGCACCAACAAATGAGTTGTGTACTAGTGTGGTCCCGATATTTGCAAATAGCCCATCATGATATTTTTAACATGTAAATGAATACTACTATACTATCACCAATAAATCTTGACTCGTTAAATATAAGTTTTACAATTTGTAATAAGTAGCACCAATGCTACACCACAGCCATCAACATCGGAAAAACTCGTATAAAAACAAACAAATAAAGAAAAAAATAAAACCTAATAAAGAAGAAAAGTAGACGTAAAAACATTAAACCATACACGTGAAACATAAAACATAGAAAACAATAACTAAGTCGACGTAAGACCCGCCGTTGCGACATGGTTGTTAAATAGGAAAAAATAGACGTAAAAACGTTAAACAACATAAGCACGTTGCGGCGTGTTAACTCAAAAAAGTTAACCCAAAATACAAGACGAAAAATTTGTTAAAGGTGATAACTGTAGGTAGCAAAGTTGAAAGTGAAGAAATGTTGAGATTAAACTATAAAAGATGTAAAAGTTTTAGAGTTAAAAGTAAAACAAAAATTTAAGATAAAGAAAAAAAAATCAAAACCAAGTGTCTACAACCATGAATGCCAAAGTTACAAATGCCAGTGTAACAGAATGTTGCAAATTAGTATACATATAACTTTGATTTTCAAGTACGACTCGAAAAAATCATTATAATTAACCTGAAATTGATTCAATTACAAAGATAATATAATTTGGTTCCACTCAAAAGTTGATCACAAGTTGATCGTGTCCAACTTGTTTTTGAGTTACGTTTTCAGATCCACGTACTATAATTTGCTATCTACGACTAAATATGAGATATGATCGCACAATTCTCAAACCAGACTTAAATAAGAATTTTATTTTGGCATACAATATCAACCTCATTATATATAGATAATATTTATTGATCTAATGCATGTAATGTAAATAATGCATCTATTGTCAGTTCTTGACACAAAAAGCGTCATTCTGAAAGCTACGTGATTCCTATATTAACGATAATCGTCCTCTTTTAATTTTATTGAAGCATATCCTTGAATTGTTAATTTTTTTCATAATAAAGTAGAGGGTCAGCATCATTTAAATTGGATATTGAGGACACTATAAACATTGTAAATTGAACATACATGATCTTCTTTTCATTTTTTTCTTGTCCTTCCTTGACGGTATTATATCTATAAAATCATTTTTCTTCTTTTTATGTACCAACTTCTTATTACTTAACTAACTCTTAAGATAATCATATTGATGCTTTCCGAACTCTATGAAACAGCTACATATGTCCGCTTCTCTTTCAATGGTGGCGTTCAGCCAATCTATATCACTACTAGAAAATTGCCAAGTTTGTGACAACCAAATTTGTAGCAAATTTGTCTCAAATTGGCCTTACCTACAAATTTCCTACAAAAAAATTCATAGGAAATAAACTTGTGGGTAACCGGGTTAGCTACAAAAATATGACAAAATCTGCTACAAAATTTCTACAAAATCTCTCGTCGCAAAATTTGCTACAAAATACTGACAAATCGATCTTCTTGCAAAATTCCGACAATTTTTCCACGTTTTTGCCTTTTTTTATATTATTTTATGATATTTTATTTTTAAAATTAATAACATTATTAAAAAAAATATTCATAATTTTTTATTTTCCCGACAAAATTACTACAAATTATAAAACGTTCTTGCGACAAAATTCCTACAAATTATAAAACTTTTCTGCGACAAAATTCCTACAAATTATAAAACTTTCTTGCGACAAAATTTCCTACAAATCATAAAACTTTCCACAAGTTTCCTACAAATTTATAAATTTTCTCTAAACAATTTGCTACGAATTATCTACAAAACTAACGGTTTCCAACAAATTTCCTACAAAGTTATCAAATCAGTTTGCGACAAATTTCCTACAACTAAAAAATATATTTTTTAATGTAGCTACAAATTTCCTACAAACATTTAAAAACGTTCTTGCGACAAAATTCCTACAAATTATAAAACTCTTATGCGACAAAATTCCTACAAACTATAAAACTCTTCTGCGACAGATTTGTGACAAAGATCTGTGACAAAATAACAAATCTGAATTTTAAAAAACCATTTTTTGTATAAAAAATGCAGCAAAATATAAAATATTCCAAAAAAATTGCAGCAAGCAAAATTATAAAACATTCCAAAACATTATCAACAAGCAAGATTCTAAAACATTCCAAAAGTTCCAAAACACACAAAAAAATCCTAACTAAGAGCAAGTTTTTTGATTCAAAACTAATCTAACATTCCAATACTTAACAAAACGAGAGCTTTGTTTACTTCTTTCCGATGTTTTTCACCATTTCTTCCATATTTTTTCGCCATGCGTATTGGTCGGCCCGCTCTTTTTCACGCTCTTGTTGAAATAGTTCGAAACGGGCTTCTATGTTTTGTCGAGCCTCACTGCTCCCAAACTGCACTTCCACAGTCGCATTCGGCAGATTAGTGTGCTCTGAGTTGTTAACTTATTATAAGTAGTAGGGCTCGTTTCACGTACCTAATCAGTCGGCTAAAAAATAAACCAAGTATAGACCATAGTATGCACTTCTGGACCGCAATTGAAGGTCGAACCTAATAAAATTGCTTGTACTGCAATGAGAATTTAACATACTAACTTTTAGCTCTTGCTTTCTGCAATTAACATGAATATTATTACGAATAACAATAGTAAGAAGATTTGTGACTGCAGTATAAATATATGAAGATTCTTGAACTAATTCTCAAGAGCACAGAGGAAATTAACAATCCAATTTTCTCTCTTCACGAAGAACGTCTTACAAATATGAAGTCGAAACAAACTCATAAATTAGGGGCACCACATAGTGAGGGGCACGGCTATTCATAAAGCAAAAAATTATTCTTCTTTTACTTGAAAGCTGTAAAAAAACAAATAGAAAAGTTTGAAACAAACAGTTTAGAAAAGCTAATAAAACATCCTAATGAACAGTCTAGAAAAAAAATATAAAAGGTATTAAATGAAGATTGGCTGATGTAAATCTGCCTATGTGTCAAATTCTAAGGTATGCCACATGTCGATGATGATGTCATAATTCCAATTTCAAAATCTTTCCAACTTTATTTAATATCTTATAAATTTTACACAATATTTGGCTCCACTTTCAAAATTCCAATTTCAAAATTCAAACCATATTTATCTGTTCTCACTCCTCCACACTCTTCATTCCAATAAAACACAAAAATCCTCTGGCGTCTCTCTCTCTCAATACCATCGACAACCTTCAATCGCTGGAATCATCTCTGGAAGTCGACCCCAATCACCAACGTTTATGGGTTTGCAGATCTTGAAAACACGCAGATGCTTTGAAGTTCGAATTCGATTTTAGCGTTTTTTAAGATGCACATCTGACCAGATCTAGGGTTACCATCACATCACAGGTATATGTTCTTCATAACTGATTGAAGTTCGAATTCGATTTTGGTCTTAATCTATCTCCAATGGCTTCATCTTCTTCAATAACCTTCAATCGAACTGAAACAACCCGTCATGTGTCTGTGATTACAGTTACTTTATCAAAGAAGGAGCTTGATTCGTCATCTGTCGGGAAAGATAGACCTGTCTCCACTCTTTCGGCTCTTTTTTCTGTGATTTTTTAGACCAACGCCATGAAAATCGATTTGTTTTTGTATGATTTGAATTCTTAGATCTTTATATTTCTCCTATTTGACGATATTATGTTTGCAAATTATGCAGTGAGGTTTGATCCTCGATGATGGTGTTTTACAGGAGTGTTTCACTGCTTTCGAAGCTAAGAAATTGTGCTGTAAGTTGTTGACTTTTTTATTAGCCATAATCTTAACACAATAATCACTGGATACAATTTTATTCGGATTTTTTATCTACTTTACTGGTAGTGCAATTGTCAAATTTGTTTTTCCTGGAAATGTTAAAATTGTTTTGGGCATTTGATGTTTTGAAGTGAAATTTCAGTTATAATATGGAAATTAGGAAGGTAGTTTTTTCAGATATGAACAGTGTTGTGTTTGGATTAAAATGAACAGATAAATCATAATTACTTATAAGGTTAATACATGAATTATTACTTGCAAGCAGCCAGCAATAAATGAATGGATGATGATTTTTGTGTTTAAATATTATATCATCAGGTACTTGATAGCATCTCACATGACAGACTACTAGATGATTTTGAGAAAGAGAACAGAGAGATCCAACAACGTTATGGTGGAATATGGTAGAATGTGATACTGATGCACCCGTTGAACGCGCTTTATCCGAGGAGGTCGCTGTAAGTTTTTTTCTTTCTATGTATTTATCTAGAAGTTTTTTTAATAATAATAGTTATTTTTTGACAGGAATGCTGCATTTGCCTTTCCACATATGATGACGGAACCGAACTGCGTGAGCTCCCGTGATGCCACAATTTCAACACCACGTGCATTGACAAATGGTTGTTCATCAAAATGATTTGGAGGATCTTAGCATGAAGAGTGATTTCTGGTAATTTTAAACCCATTTGACGAGTTTCCTTTTAGCTTAGAGCAGTGAATCATTCAGATTATTGCCACCCCTACAACATATCCACATCGGATACGAAATTATACATAAATGCGTGAACGACCGCTGTCTCTCTTACGTATTATGGATTGTGTCTTTTGAATGGGAATTATAACCTTACACTTTACTTTGCGGAGATTGTTTTCTCCCAAGATAAATCGTACAATAGCCTCGGGAAGCGTGCATTTGATGTTTATGTGCAGGTGATTCAACTTTTAAATATTATGATTGAGTAATCGCATAAGAACGCAACCAACTTTGGTCTGATATCTGTTCACGGTAACCAAGTTAGAAAAAAATGATATATTAGCTGACTGGTAACTCGATCAAAATTTTTGAAAGTTGGTTACCTTAAAAAACCAAAATATCTAAGGTTTTCTTTCTGGCTAAAAAGGAGGCGATTAACTAAAATGGAAATTAAACCTGAGTTGGTTACTATTTCATGAGATTAGCTCTAAACTATTTTAAGATTATTTATTGCAGGGAGAGTTAAAAATAAAAGAGGAAGTTATGGTCCGATTATATCCGCCATATCAGTTGAGCCAAGTAAGAAATTCTTTGTCTATCACACACCAGTTTCATATCTCTAATCTAAAAACACGAAGAGGGAGGTTTTCTGACTTTAAAGATCAAATTCACCATGCGTATGAACTATGCAGTTAATGGTGATATAATATTTTAATATTTATTAATTTTAGCCATATGTAACTCATAAGTCATTTTAATTATGATATACACAAATGCAGTAGTTGTAAAGTGGTTGTGACTTATATACTTCTCACCAATTAGTTATTTTGTTCTTTCTTCTCTTCTTGGGAAAGATTTGTATACATTGCTATTCTTCTACGTATTATGAATCCTGCTAAAAGTGCTTTTTGTATGGGGGGTTGTCAATTTTTTGTTAACAAAAGTCATCAGATACTTATGGATCACAATCATATTAACAGTGACCCATTTGTTGTATTTCTTTTTAATTCAATTTACCTTTACCCGTTTCATTTAAATTTCTATATTTTGACCCATTACATCTCTATATTTTGACCCATTACATCTCTATACGCTATATTTTGACCAAATTAACCTGTTTCTTTGTGGTATCTTTCAAGTCCTATTTTTGATAAAACTTAAATAGGGAGCTAAATGATGAAAAGATGGATGCCTTTAGTAGTTAGCACTTTCTAAATTGGTTCTCAAATGATCCTGAGTGTTATTATCTTAAACAAGTTGTTCCCTTTTTTTTATTTTTTTTTATTTTTATCTTCCGAGACCGTGGGTGTGGCAGTGACCGAAGGTTTGACTAAATGGAAAAAAGGTCTTCTTTGTATGATACTTGTGCATCATTGAAACTATGCATAAATTAAATATTTTTAAGACGATGAACGCATATTGAGAATTTGAGATGAAAGATCAAAGATCATACATGTTTCATTGATGAGGTTGTCAAGCCACTTTGAGATTTTGCTTTTACCATCAGGTTAACTACTTATTTTTACTCTTAATTTCTTATTCCAGTGGTTTAATGCAAAAATTAGGATATTTGGATGCTTATTTTTATGTACGTGGGTCAAACAGTGAGTTAAACCACTGTGGGTTAAAACAGTGAGTTAAACCACTGTTGGGTCTTAACATGATGCTCGATCTTATCTATTGGCCTTCAATTGTTGAAACCACTGTTGGGTTAAAAACAGTGAGTTAAATCACTGTTGGGTTAAAACAGTGAGTTAAACCACTGTTGGGTAAAAAACAGTGCTTTAAACCACTGTTGGGTAAAAACAGTGCTTGAAACAACTGTTGGGTAAAAACAATGCTTGAAACCGCTGTTGGGTTAAAACAGTGAGTTAAACCACTGTTGGGTTAAAACAGTGGTTG